>CADDIJ020001049.1:0-40502 GCA_902809745.2 Tetradesmus lagerheimii | reverse complement strand
GCCGAGTGATATCTAGGAGCATTGCTGAGCATCTTGTCCAAGCTTGGGATGTGCGTAATAATTGCAAACACAATGGAGCAGTGCTCCCTCTTTCTTCCGCTCCTGAGGGGCGCGGGGCCGATGGCGTTGATGCTATGGCTTAATGGGTAACATGATGATGATGATGTCCCATCAAGTGGGTGACGCGTCTGTACGGCGTACGCCATACAGACGACTCTGCGATCGTTCCTGTACAACATACTCAACAATCCAAGCATACGGCTGTTGTCTCAAGGCTTCAAACATCTGCGCTAGCAGGCACCAGCAACGGGACACATGATGACATGGTGCTGGCCTTGCTATTGCTGTAGAAACCCAGTGCTGCTGTGGCTGATGGTTGTGGAACGGCGTTGGTGGTAGACAACCAAAAGAAAAACCGGAAGCCTTGCGGTCAACACCCTGACTATCAGCATATGAGATACTCCACTAATGCATGACACAGTTTGGTTCCACCTGATTCCAATTGCATGGCACGACGCTCTTGGCTGGCTGACCCACTCATGCGACCACTGGCAGCTGCCTGTGTGCCAACAGGAGGCCCAACACGGGGACTGCAACAGGTTGGAAGCCGCACCAGCATACGGCTTATAGCTGTAGGAGTCATTGGGAGTTGGGTGATCCCAGCAGCGATGCTGCCTGTTGCAATTGTCGCTGCTACTGCTGCTGCTGCTGCTGCTGCTCCTGCTGCTGCTACTACTGTTAGTCAAATTCCAGCTCCTCAGGGGTGATGGGCTTGGTCAAAGGTATCACTGACTCCTTCTTCACGTCTCTGGGCATCGCTTTTCGCATGTCATACGCGTCTTCATCGCCAGCATAGTAGTTCAGCACTGTCCTGTACACTGAGTATCCAAAGCCCTTGTACATATTGATGGCGACGCTGTTGGACACGCGCACGAAGAGATCCACAAAGTACGCGTTGTGAACCTTTTCGGTGATCTCCTCCAGCATGTTCATCAGCTTGCGGGCCAGGTTTTGCCGCCTGAAGTCCGGGGCTACAGTCACTGCTGTCACGTGGCCGTGCCACAGCTTGGCCTTGCCTTCTGCTTTGCCTAAGATGTAACCCATTGCCTGCTTGCCTGGGCCCTCCGCTAGTAAGCAGTACTCGGGCCAGCGTGCTAGGTACTGCAGATAGAAGGGCAAGTTGTATGTCTCCGTGAGGATGTCCAGATTGACATTGTTGAACGTTAACAGATCGTTGCAAGTGAACCGTCTGATGGTGGTCATCGTGCTGAGCGGCGAGTGGCAGGTGCACAGCACAGTGCAGAGATGGCAGCAGCAGCGCAACTATATAATGCTGGTGTGCCAGGCTTTTCAGAGGTTGCGAAAGGAGCACAAGCTGCACATTGTGAACTGTAAGTGGGGCTCCAAGTGCGTGCTGTGCATGAAGCACTGCTGCTGCTGTCATATCGCATGTAGGCTCAAACGCTGTCATTGGACACCTTGGAATGACAGCGTGACAACAGCAGCAGCATGGTATTTTGGGCTCAAGCCACAACAGCTCAAAGTCATTGTCAACAGTTGCAAGCTTGATTAAAAATGCACGTCACGGGCGGCACTTAGCGATTCTGCATGCTGCACAGCGGCATTGAACATAGTGGGCTGACAGCTGTTGACTTGGCAACCATAGTTGTGCGGCCAGGGTGATGCTACAAGATGCCAAAAGGCTGTGGTACTTGGAAGCATGGTGATGTAGGGCATATACCCGTAGGAAGATAGAAGATCTTCCGAAGGGAGATGCATGGGCTAAGCAGGGTTCGCGGTTATTTGCAGGTCTCACTACAGGGATTAGCGGTGGGACCTGGTCGATATGTGTGGAAGTCGTGAAATATGCACCGAATGATAATTTTAAACGTTTCGAGGGCGCAAAGGACGCGAGCGAGCAGCGGGCAGGGAGCACGGCTGCCTCGAGTCTATCGCCTGCAGTAGCTCGAAGCGGGCGCTTGAGGCATATTTATACATAGAAGAAGGATTTCGTTTGGGACATAATAGGTGGAGAGGGGGCTGCCTCGCGTTTCGCGCCTGGAGCTGCTCCTGGTGTGTCATCCTGTTGCTGTACACTCCGTATGACTACTAGTAGCATCATCCCGCAGCATAGCGGCACATTGGCTCTTATGCAGATCTCAGTGTGCCCGCATGCTGCAGCTGCTGTTAAGCGTGCAATGCAACGCAAGACTGGCAACTGGTGCCCAGCCTGCACTGGACTGATCCCTGCAGCTGCAGGTGATTGCGACACCACTCTCTGAGCAGGGTCTGATGGGCACTTGCACATCTCCTATAGAACTGTTGGTTTTATATCAAGTACGGGCCCGCATGGTGCGGGCCCGAAGGAGAAGCCGTTGGGACCCCACTGACCATGGTCGACCTGAGCAATTGCAAACAGCTGCAGAGCAGTGCATCATCATTGTACCAAACAGCTTCCTACGGGACTGGCCCAGGACGGGCCACCTTGCTTTCCTTCCCCCTGAAGAAACCTTCCGAAGGGATGCATGGGCTAAGCAGGGTTCAAGTGTCTATTTTCGGGTCGCAACTCAGGGATTAGTGGGAGCGCTTGGTCGAGATGTGAGAAAGTCATAACCAACGCAGAATGGTGCGCGAAGTGTTTTCGAGGGCGCAAAGGACGCAGGCGAGCAGCAGGCAGGGAGCACGGCTGCCTCGATATTATCGCCTGCAGCTGCTCGAGGCGGGTGCTTGAGACATATGTCATTTATTAGAATAGATAGGTCGGCTAAACAAAGGTGGGGAACTCACAGCAGGGCGGCCTCGCGTTTCGCGCCTGGATCTGCTGCTGGTGAGTCAGCCTGTTGCAGCTGCAGTGCATGCGGCATGCCGCAGAGCATTGGCCCTGAGGCAGATTCTAGTGTGGCTGCATCCTGCTGTTGTCAGTCAAGTGAGGAGGGAGCTTTACGTATGCAATTGATTTCTGTTGAAAAAAGCAACCGCTTGTTTATCAAAGTTGCAGCAATGGGTGTGCAGCGCTGCACCGTGCTTTTCACATGTAACATTGACAGCTGGACTGAGTCTCGCAGCTCCAGGTGAATGCTACATGACTATCTGAGCAGGGTATGAAGTGCACATGCACATGTCCTTTGAAATAATGTGGTTTACAAATACGGGCCCGCAGGCGCGGGCCCGGGGGAGAAGCCGTTGGGGCCCCAACGACCTGAGCACAGGTATGCATTGCAGATGTGTGCACACAGCACCAAACAATGAACCAAACAACTTCCTACGGGACTGGCCCGGTACGGGCCACCTGCTTTGTGCGAGTGGGGCTGGCATGTTGAGGTTGAGTTTTAAATACTGATGCCGGGTAGGGTTGAAGAAGCCCTCCGGACCAGCAGCCAAGGCACTCACAGCCAGAACCTATGCCATTTTAGATAGATAGATAGAGGGGTTACACGGTGTGTTCATGCGGCATACGCCACCACAGACACCTGGTAAAATAGGAAGCTGCAAGCAGCTCAGCTAGGGCTGTCACTCTGAGGTTTCAACCCCAGAAAAACCTCTGTGCGTAAGGTATGACATTGGTTATGCTAGCATAACCGTCTTCCTTACGACACGCAATTTGGCTGCACTCTGAGAATCTTCAGGCATGAATGCAGTATTCTAATCAGTGTTGGTGACAGCAGTCTATACATCTTCCAGTGTAGAGGGCAGGCTGAACATGCTTCACTGACTCAGCAAAATGCTGATACAGACGCAAAGGCAGCACATGTGTAAATGTGAATAGTGTGATGGCTTTTGAGAGCACTGCATGTCATCAGCATGAAGCAAGTATGCACTGATGTCAATACTCACCCAACAGCCTGGCAGTGTAACTGCCTCGTGCTGACAGCATGCAAAGCAAGTACGCAAGCAGGTGTACATGTGGAAAGCAGGTCAAGCAATAACACACAATTGTACATGGCATCATCTGCGAATCACCCGTAAGCCATTGCCTCGCAGGACAGTGTGCCAAGCAACAAATGGCTGACGTGTGAGCAGCTGGTTCCTACACCGACTAGGTATTCTAGCGGTAGCAGCAAAATCTGCCAGCGCATCCCAAAAGGCACCAACTGCTGCGCGCACAGCAACTTGTTCAACTAGTACAGGCACACTCAGCCTGTGCGAAACCGCCCAAGCAGCTCTGCGGCCAAGATCAAAAGCGTGTATTGCAGCTATACACACCATGTCCCAGATAAGCTGATGCATGTCAATGTGAGGGGCACAAGCCAGCCACAAAGCGCTGCACGGCAAGGTTGCCCCTGCTGCCAGCATATGAAATGCTCTCAGCTGGCTTTCCACCTCACGTCGAACAGCAACAGCTACCGGACAGGTCCAAAAGTGATGCTCCACGCCTGGTCCCACAACTGAACATGCTGCACACCCCGTGGTGAGGTGCATACGCTGCGCAGTAGGGAATGCATTCAACGCCAGACGCCATGCTGCCTCTTTGTAAGTGTTAGCCACTCTGATCTTCCACCAGCGGGACAACACCAGCTGCACATCAGGGAGCTGGGTACCCGCAGGCAATCCATCCAATGTTTTAACACTGTTCAAGTATGCAGCATGACGGGGAGCAATTGCATCTAACGCAGTGAGACGTTGCATCCTAGTGGCAACAGCAACAGTAAGATCTGCCACACGAATTACGCTGTTGGTATCCCCTCCAGGACGCTGCCAACCCAGATCTGCACACAACGCCTCACGCGCTAACAACAACTCATCAGGTGTCAATGCAGCGAGCTGAGCCGTAGTTTCACCAGCAGCATAAGCTGCTGCCATGTGTGTGCGTGCGGCACCAACCCACTGGATGGGAACAAGCGCAAGCAAAGCTTGCACGTGCTGACGTGCCAGCTGCCTGTCAGAATACTGTACCTTGTGGCATAGCCATGGGCCCCAAATGTCACGCTCATACGCAGCACGTTGAGCCTGTAGCCCAGGCAAAGCACACACGCGGTCCAGTTCGGATGAGAGCAGCACAGCTTGGCCAACAGTTTGCAGCTTTGGCAGCTGTAGCAAGCCAAACGCAGCCACACTTTCAAGACCAACCACAACTTGCCTTCGCTGTGCAAACCACTCCCAATCCTGAGAGACTGTAAAAATAGGATTCGCCCACAACGGTGCGTGCCAGCATAACCCTGCCACATCCAGAGCTTCTGCACCTACATGTCGGAGCGGCGGTAGAGCCCGCAGCCCCATCGCAAGTGCACGCAATGCAGAGGGGAGGCACACATCCGCAGGAGCAGATGGGAAAATATGATGTCTGCCACACAACAGCAGCCCCCAGGGCTGCTGCTGGTGGCACGTGTGCACGGATCTGTAGCAGCAGCCCAACAGGGCCACAGCTGCCGCGCCACTGCCACCCAAGGAGCAGTACCCCCTTGCAGGAAAGGCAGTGCTTCACACGCCCACCTCGACAGCAGATGGTGATGAACTGGCAGTAACCCAAAACCACCCTGCGTTGGATGCGCTGCCATGCACTCCCCAGGAACTCCAGGGGCGCGCCTCAAATCATCATCAGGGCCCAAACCAGCATCAACCAGCGCTGCTGTCCATGTACCAAGTTTGCCTGAAACTGCCTCAGGCAATTGGCCCGCAAACTGGGCCGCATACAAGAGTGTGGATAACGCATAGGCATTGGCAGCGAACGCCCTACCAAAAGCTGACAGTTTAGAGATGTGGCTGATATTCTGCATGCAATGCCGCACCACCTCCATCCTGCCATCCCAGTCGACGCTGCTGTTGCCTATGCTATCAAAGAACACACCCAACGATTTTGCCTTTGCAACAACCTGCATAGCCCCCAACGCATGTGCTGCCCCATCTGGCGCTGCAGCCTGGTTAGGCTGCTGCCCTACATGCAACAAGAATGATTTGGTGGGGTTCAAGCACTGGCCAGAAGCTTTGGCAAATTCTGACATGCATGTCATAAACGTTGGAACATCAGCAAGCGATAACAAAAACACCTCAGCATCATCAGCATACTGTGCCGTTGTAAGCTGCTGACTAGCTGCCACGATGCCTATGCCACGCTGCTTCAAGTAACACAGCAATGCTTGACCAACAAACAGGTACAGCAAAGGCGCCAAGGGACACCCCTGGCGCACCCCAGCATTACAACGGTAAAAGGGGCTACTGAAGCCATTCACTGTAGCACATGTATGTGTACCAGACAGTAGCACTCGCATCCAACCCACAAATCCATCCCCAATGCCTAGTGCTGCTGCCACGTCATATAACAATGACCTATCAATTGTATCGTACGCCTTGGCAAAGTCTGTGAACACAACCATTGCCATGCGCCGCTCCTCGTGCAACAGAGCAGGCAACAGCTGTAACAATCTGATGCTGTCCGCTATCCGCCTGTGTTGCAAAAACGCTGACTGTGCTGGGTGTATCACATCCCCAGCAACTGCAAGCAAGCGGTTGGCCAGAATCTTTGCCAGCAATCTATAATCGTAGTTTAGTAATTGAATAGGCCGGAAAGCAGCCGGGTCGGCTGCCGCGCCGCCCGGCTTCAAAACAGGCAAAATAACACCATCCAAAAAGCCAGCTGGAACACTCTGTGTTGTGCCTATCGCAGAGTACAGAGCTGCCAGCAATGGCCCTAGCTGCACTTTATAACATCTGAAAAGCTCTCCAGGTTCCCCATCCAAACCAGGTGCTTTGCCCGGAGCTGTGTGTGAGATGGCCTTGATCACCTCCTCAACAGTCACTGCTGCTGCTCCCAGCCTAGTTGCCGCTGCTGCATCCAAACGCTGCGAGTGCTGCGCAACTGCCTGCAATACTGCTTGGCGGGCTGGCGGCTGCACTTGCGGTGCAATAGTCAGGCTGGCATACCGCTGACCTATGATGCGCGCCAAGCCCACGCCATCGCGCACCAGATGACCACTGCCCGGGGCATGGAGGCCAGATATGAACCTATGCCATACGAGAGAGGTCTTTTACAGGGGTGGGCAAGCTATCGCCCTAGAGCGAGTCACTTGCCCCTCTTTCAGCTCACATATCATGAGAACCCGATAGCAAGCCACAAGATGCAACCAAAGTACAGAAGAAGAAGAGGGGTTTTACCAAAGTACGAAGAAGAAGAGGGGTTACACGGTGTGCACAGGCAACTACGTTGCAACGAACACCCGAAAATCTGGAACGTCGCAGATGACTCAGCAAAACAGGCTGTCACTCAAGGAGACTCACCCTAGAAAGTCTCTCTGTGTGTGTAACTTGACATATGGCCTTGCAGGCAAAGCCGTCAGTCACAGCACACGCAGTGTTGATGCTAAACAAAGGCAACAAAGGACTAGTGTAAACAGTGTCAGTGACAGCAAGCTGCACTTTATGCGGTGTAGCGGGCGGGCTGAATCCACAGAACATCACCCACCAGCAGCAACACAGCCTGGCAGGCGGCGGTCTGAGGCGACAAACTAGGGAGAGAGAGCAGAGGACAAGCCAGCTGCTGCAAGGGCCGCACAACTACAGATGTCGAGAGAGAGAGAGAGGTCTGTTACAGGGGTGGGCAAGCTATCGCCCTAGAGCGAGTCACTTGCCCCTCTTTCAGCTCACATATCATGAGAACCCGATAGCAAGCCACAAGATGCAACCAAAGTAAAACTCCAGAGGCATCTTGCAGCCCCTACCTCCCCATAAACCAACAAGTACATTCAAGTGTTACGTGAATGTAACATCTGAAAATAACTTCCTTATACAGTTTGGCAGCGGTTGAGCACCCGGTGATCACCTGGTGGATCGTTTGGTCTATCGTCGGTTTCCCACTGTGTTCGTTGGTTGGGTAGTTTAGTGGTAGAACACCGGCATTGTATGCTGGAGACCCGGGTTCGAATCCCGGTCCAACCGCCCGGGGCTGGGCATAAAAAGCAACTGGAATTGACGGACTTGTGCGGGTGGTTTCGATCGCCCAACCAACGAAGGAAAGACTGGGTACAATTACTACCAAAAACCCTCATGAGCGGAGTATCGGCTCACTGGGCTAGTGCCTGAGGCAGGTTTCAGTCCTGAAGGTGTATTGTATTGTATTGTATTGATTCAAACACAGCTGCTGCTTCTGCTTATGACACTCATTGCAGTCGCTGCAGCAATGCATCAGAACTGCAGTACAGGTCGCACCAAAATATACTGAATAGGAAGAGCTGTCACAACGTGCGGTGGTGTCTTTTGCTGTGACAGCAAGCGAGCAGTGCAGCAGCACTGCCAGTATAAAATAATAATCAATCCTTGTAAGCCATACCTTTCGGCATCGGCAACCGCGCCTCACCCACTGGGGAGGCGGAAAGCAGACTGATTATTCTCTCTATTTTCGGTGTAAGGTAGACCACCCAGACCCTTACACCCCTTACTAGGCAGCATGTGGGAATCACACCATACGGTGGACTGCATACCTAGCAGGGCCGGTGTGTATATAGCCAGCAATCGACGGAGTCCTGCGGAGAGTCGCGAGGACATTAGCAGCATCCTTCCTTCGGAAAGTAGAGGTTACAGTGGTCTGCTCAAGCGCCTACGGCGCAACGAAGACCTGGGTGAAAAAGGATATCACAGGCTCAACAACATGCTACTGTCAAATCAAGCAGTACCCAACCTCTCAAGGCTGCCAATCATGGCAGTAGCATTCAACAAATGTTGGTAAATGTCAAGCCTTTCTCACTCGAAGAACTCTTGAAGGACAGACCTGTACATACAGTGTACATACAGTGAACAGGAATTATAATGACTTTCGGCGCATAACAGCCAATCAGGACATCGGTGAGCAGCAAATATACAATATGGCACAGCAGCCATGACAGCAGGATATAGATACTGTCTAGCACATTTAAGCAATGTCTAGTACTAGACACTGTGCTAGACAAAAATGCACCGACTGCCTCATTCTATCACAGAGAGGGCTTAGTAAGCCAGGGCAAACGGCAGAGTACTCTCTGCTGAAACACCACATGTACAAGTGATAAGCTGTGTTCATAGCTGCTGCAGCACAACTGCAGTCTGCTGACAACTGCTGCTACGTAGCAACAGTAATGTATACATAGTGAACACAGCAAACTTCAATAATGCAAACCAACACAGCGGTCAGTGGATACACAACATAGCACAGCAGGTAATCCAGCCTGGATGTGCTAGCCAAACTGTATCCACATTCTAAGTCCTGTTAACATGCAGATTTAAAACTTGCCATGACATCACTTGTACATGTGATGAGCTTTCAAACTGTGAACGGTTAACCGTTGTGAATGTTCACAGCTATTGCACCACCATTGCAGCTCTGCTGTACGTCTGCTGACACACAACTGCTGCTACTTAGCAGCAGTATGTATACAAAACTTTCAACAGGAACAGCGCCTCTGTCAGTTGAAATAATTCCTGCTGGATGGTACACAAATAGACTGCCACAGGATTCTGGACAGCTGTGTCCCCCAATGCATACACACCTGCTGCAACACCACACCTGCTGCAGACAACTGCTGCTACATAGGGAGCAACAGCAGATTCCATGCATGTAGCTGCAGAACCACTCATACATTCAATACATGAACACCAAATTATATCTGAGCCGTGTATGCTGCCAGCATGCATCACAGCGGAACGGAGAGGCCCGCTGTTGCTCAATTGAAAGTGGAGTGCTTAGCTCACTAGCAAGCTGCTAGTTTGCTAAGCAAACCATGGGTTAAAGGATGTGGGATCGTGCAATTGCCAAATTCCAACTCCTTGCAATCCATCGATCCCACCATTCTGTATCGGGGACTTCCGGAGATGTCAAGCTGGGACCGACATCCAGGGAAACCTCCTCTCGAGCCCAATTTCACATTTTCAGCCAAATCACAATGTACATGGCCGATTTTGCGCACCCATGTGGCCTGGAGAGAGATTGGCACCTGGTGCACCAAAGCGAACATGAACGCCTTGAGTCCTTCCGGTCTCCAGCAGCCTTCCACGCCACAAAAAAGGAATTAATAGATCACCCAGCGCTATTTCCGGCCAGCACCAGCGAACAGCGCCCAATCACTACCGAAGGGAGTAAATAGGAACAAATAGGAACATATGAAGTATATAGATAGGGAGTAGTCCTTCCTTCGGCTTTCGCCGACTGTATCCCTGAGTCCAGGGACATACTGCTTAGGCTCAGAATGGAACCTGCAACCTTTCGGCCACTGTTCGTCCGTCATCACCACTGCGCCACGTGTTTAACGTCCCGCCGGACTTCCGGACTTTAACGTCGCGCAGCACTGCCAGTGAGGATTGAACATGCTGACGAAGCTGAGTTCTGGCGGCACATTGGTGACACTGGTGGTATTATGCAGCTACAGCATTCGAACTTCAGTCAATGAACAGCTTCCACTTGTCTGAGCTGAAGCACGCTACAGTTGCCCGCTGGAGTCTTAAGAACACTCATATTACTGTGCGGGGTTGTGCCAGCCATGCACGAGAAATCACGTCTGTGTTGAGGCCCGACAGTGGCTGACGTGCAGTAGAAGCAACCACAGAGTGCAGGAGCTGGTTGGCGCGCCATGGGTTCTATCTTCAGCATGAATATCCCTGCGCATGCTGTGAATAGCTGCGGGCGACGATGCAACAATCAGGCACTGATAACCTGTCAAAATATGCTCCAGAAACATTTCTGTGGGTGCACACGTGTCGTGAGCACCACCAGGTGCAACAGCAACGTGCTGCTGCTGCTCCACGGCATCGGCAACAAGCGGAGCAGGCGGTATCCCGGAATCATATGCAGTGAAAAGGGAGATGAGGTGTCTTGTGTGTAACGTTGTGGAGTATTACAGGCTTGGCTCGCATGCTGGGAGGCGTGGTGCCTTGAGCACTTTCGCGGCCCTCTGCCTGCGTTAATGCAGCACCTCAGCACGCAGGCGAGTGTCAAACGCAAGCATGAAACTCATACAATTGCAAGACGGTCGCCAAATCCCATCGCTCGCTCTGCTCGCGACGCATGGCCCAATGTAACGGAATGACTGTCCTCTAGGGCGGACGGGTTTACTGCTTGGATTCTATACGGTGGGACGGTATCAAGTCAACAATATCTGTGAATACCACATTTGTCGCACAATCATGCGCAGGATACAACCGCAGCCGCGGAAGGTGCAGCTTAGTTTCCTTCCGTCATCCTGTTCGTGCTGAGACACCTCGAAATGGCCTCTTGCAAGCCGCTTTTGTCGAGCATATCTGCCGAAGATCCTCTTGAGCAGCAGATTGACGAGGACGGGCAGCACCAACAGCACCAGCAGCACCAGCACCAGCAGCACCAGCACCAGCAGCAGCAGCAGGCAACATCAGGCAATACACAAGCACCAGAGCGAGCAGTTCAGAACGCATCGTCACCTATGATGCACTATGACAACCTCGGGCAGCAGCAACAGCTGCCGCAGCAGCAGCTGCTGCTGCAGCAGCAGGCTGCAGGAGGTGCGGCAGCTGCCTTTGCTGCTGCTGCTGTTGCCCCTGCCCAGGCACCACCAGCAGCTCTGTCAGTCACCCAGCTGCTGCAATACATAGGCCAAGTCTCATGGTCAGACAACCAGCAGCTGAACGTAGTCAGAAGGGCGCTTGCTACTGCCATGGTGGAGAGGGCGCATGCACCCCCAAAGGGCACCAGCAATCACACTGGCAATCGCAAGAGGGGCAGATTGCAGCTCGAGCTGCAGCCACAGCAGCAGGAGGTGCTGGTGCGGCCAGCGCTGTACGACATGGAAGGTGGAGTAGCAGGTGATATACGGCACAAGCTACTTAGCAGCATTGCTCGCTCGCTCCAGTCTAGCTGCTGCCTGCTAATACCCCATACTGCAGCCATGATACGTGTTCAGAGTTGCTTGGCACTACCAGGCTGGAGTTACGTTGCGCAGAGCATGCAGGCTTTGTTTTGTTTCTTGCCAGAGATGCTGTCTTACTATTGCTGTCAGCTATTGCGTTGTTGCAACCCTTGTGCATCCTCTGCCAGTGCTGCTTTGCTGACATACAACGCTTGACGTGACTGCGCAACTTCATCACCCAGGGGCGATCATTAAGTCTGCGAAGGATTCGGGCTTCAGGCGCTGCCCCAAGGCCTGGAACAGCATCGAGTCCGCGCTGGCCGGCGCCCCCTACCTGTCACACTTCAAGGTGACCAAGAAGGGCAAGAGCGTGCACCTCAACATCCAAGCGCTGGCGCGAGATGCACAGGCCTGGCTCGCTGCAGGGGCGGGCGGCGGCGCAGCAGCAGCAGCGGCAGCAGCAGCACTGAACAACACCGGTGCAATAGATGATGCTGCCGCAAATGCTAGCCCTGCAGGCCCAGCAGCAGCAGCAGCAGCAGCAGGCCCGCTGTTTGCCAGCAGGTCCCCTCTGTCACCACAGCGGCAGAGGCAGTCCAGGCCACAGCCAGACACGGCCAACCACAGACCACAAGATACCTCAGCGGCAGTGACAGAGCGGCTACATGCTGAGGCAGCAGGTCGCAGCCACCGGCAGGAAGCTGCATTGGGCGGCTTTGGCACTGGTGCTGCTGCTGCTGCTGCTGCTGCTGCTGGCCTGGGTGGCGGACGTCCTGTCGTTGGTTGGTTCATCGATCGCACGCCTGTCAGCTACGCAGCGGCAGCAGTTTTGCCAATGCCATCAGCAGGTACTGAGACACGCCTCCTGTGGCCACAACAGCAGCAGCAGCAGCAGGCCCCTGTGCTGGGAGGAATGCTGCTGCCGCAGCGCCCAGCCCTGCTGCCGGTTATGCCACTGCCGCAGCCGCTGCAGCAGCTGGGACAGGTGACAGCTGAGCAGTGCACAGCAGCAGGCATTGTTGTCATAACTGAGCAGCACCAGCTGAGGCTGTCGTACTGGCAGCAGCAGCAGCGGCTAGAGGCCAACGCACAGCTAGACCAACAGCAGCAGCAGCAGGAGCTTTGGCCGCCACTGGCGGCCAGGCAGCGACACCAGCAGCCAGTACAGCAGCAAGGGGCAGGAGAGCAGCAGCAGCAGCAGCAGCCAGAGAATCGGCTGCAGAGCATGGTGCAGCACCTTCAGGCAGCCAAGCTTGCTGCCCTCGACCTGGAGTTTGCGGCAGTTGCAGCGCCAGCAGCAGCAGCAGCAGCAGGTGGCGCAGGGGCCCACTACAGCCTGCGGCGCAGAGCGAGGCTTCCTCGGCAGTCCTTGCTGCATGGCAACGGGAGACATAGCAACAGCACTCAGCAGCAGCAGCAGCTTGCTCTGCTGCAGCTGTTTGTACCTGCTGTTGCTGCTGACCAGCAGGATAACGGTACACGAACTGCTGGCGCTGCCACAAATGGTGCTGCTGCTGCTGCGGGCCCTAGTAACCAACAGCAGCAGCAGCAGGAGCAGCCAGGTCAGTCATGGCAAGCCACCATCTACATCGTGGAAGTGCCAGAGCTGCAGCCAGAGGCAGCGCACCTGCTGGCGCTGCTGCAGCCGGTGCTGCAGGATGCAGGCGTAGTGAAGGTGATGCATGATACGCGCAAGGACAGCTGCATTCTGCAGCAACAGTTTGGGGTGCGGCTGGATCATGTGCTGGATACTCAGCTGCTGGCTGGGCTGGCAGCAATGGCTGGCTCTACAGCAGCAGGATCAGCAGCAGCAGCCTGTGACAATGCACACCAGGCTGGCCCCCCAGCAGCAGCAGGTGGCAGCAGCAGCAGTGATTGGGATGGCTACCTAGGCAGGGTAGGGTTGGAGCGGCTGTATGAAGCCTACGGCTTTGCCCACCCCCTGAAGGAGCCTATGCAGCTGGCATGTGACGCAAACCCCAGGTAGGGTGGGATGGGCTGAAATTTGTGATTTGCTTTGCTGCCTAACACCTTGTGACCCCACACCTCGTGTTATCAGCTGCACTGTTTTGTGGCAGGATGCCGCAGCTCAATCCCTTGCTGCATTCTGCACGTGTCTAACGCAAGCAAACACATGCACGCGCTGGCAGCGCCTCATATCCCTGAGTACATCACTTGGTTGGCTGGTATGTTGAGTTTGAAAGTTGAAGTTGGGACCTACGCCACTTGTTCTGGTCTGTGACGCTTGTGACGCCTGCTCTGCTGTTGCACCGCAGGCTGTGGTTCAACCGGCCGCTGTACCCTCAAGCCGTGCAGTATGCAGCAGATGATGTGCGCTACCTGCTGCCTGTTGCACACAGCCTGCTGCAGCAGCTGCCTGGTGCGCTGCTGCGGCTCAGCAGCCTACAGATGCAGCTTGCTCAGCAGGGGGAGGGGGCAATGCAGCTGCAGCAGCGGCTGCTGTCAGGCTACAGCCCACTCCTGCAGCAGCAGCAGCAGCAGGTTGTGCAGCCTAACCCTGCTGGCTCGGGTGCAGCTGCTAGTTTGCAGCGGTTGCCAGGGCTGACGGGCATTCAGTTTGAACTGCAGCTGTCGAGTGATGCAGCTGGCTGGCACCAGGGCAGCTACGTGGTGTACCGCAACGAGCAGCAGCAGCAGCAGGGCTCAGCAGCAGGCGGTGACATACAGGCAGCAACAACTGCTGTGGCACTTGCCGGCACATCTGACAGTGCTGCGTTGGTTGCACCGTGCACCGGGGCTGTTGGCGCTACAATGCAGCAGCAGCAGCAGCTTGGTGGCATGCATGGCCACTCTGATGTTGACGAGGCTGTGCAGAGCATGATGCAGCTGCTGCCCGACAGGTGGGTGCCATCATATGTGGATCACACGCGCGCCTGCCACCAAGCATTTGCCTTGACAAATCCTTCATGTGGTTAGGTTGCATGCATCCGCCACGTAGTGCCCATTTCTGCACAATTATGTCGACCAACACAGTTGCTCGCTCACCCTCTTTCCTCACGTGTCACCGTCATGTGTTTTGCTCCATACTCGTTTGATGCCCTCCTCCCTCCCCTGCTATCTGCTTGTGTGCAGGCTGCTTTCCGACCTAGCGCCCTATCTGTCAGCTCAGCGCCAGCCGCTGCTGGTGGAGGTGGTTGCTGACACCTGCACACCCATCAGCCTGCGGCTTTCTGACAGGAGCTCGGTGCAGCTGGGCTACAGCCTGGACGTGCAGCAGGCGCTGCAGAAGCTAGCAGCTGCGCAGCAGCAGTGGCAGCAGGCCTGGCAGGGCCAGGGGCAGCAGCAGCAGCAGTGGCACGCTGACTGGCCAAATCAGCAGCAGCAGCAGCAGTGTGACGGTGCTGCTTGGACAGGGGAGGCAGCGCAGGGGGTACAGGGGGTAGTAGTGAAGCAGGAGGAGCAGGAGGAGGATGCAGCTGCAGCGGGGATGAAGCGAACATACAGCACAACCACTACTGCAAGTGGCTCCTGCCCAGCAGCAGCAGAAGCAGACACATCAGGCCAGCTTGAGGTGTCACCTGCCCCAGCAGCCAAGCGACAGCGGGGCTTATTCGGGTGGCTGGCGTCTGCATACAGCGGCGGCAAAGCTAGCAGCGCCACACAGCAGCAGCAGCTAGGCACACCAGAACCCATGCGTGCAGTTGACTCAGCAGCAGCAGCAGCACTGCCTAGCGCAGCACCTCCAAAAGCAGCAGCAATGCGCGTGCCGCATGCCAGCCGGCAGGCTGTGTTCAGCGGTGCGGCGCTTGCCGCGTTGTTTGGCAGCGACCAGCGCATGGGTGTGCCTGGCAGCCTGCACCGCATTAGCGCCATGAGGGACAGGCAGGGAGCCATCTACGGCCTCACATACAGGTGACGCGCTGCGGTGGATTTGTTGCTGATCTTATGCTGCTTTATGGTCGATCGCCTGCGTCAGCTGCTGTGTGTAGTGCGTGTCTGTTTGGCTTTCCAGCAGCTCCAGCGTCCCTGCTTTTGTCACTGTCTCATTTTGCTGCATCCGAGTGTGCAAGGATGCGCCATTTGTTGCTCCCAGATACTATGCAGATAGATGTGTATGCACACTGGTGGCTGACCTGCTGCGTGCCGTGTGTTCTGCTGGTGTCACGGCATCTGCGCTGCAGGATTGGCCGCCACGTGCCTAGTGTGACGCTGCTGCTTGCTGCTGTTCTGCTGGTATCGCCACATCTTACTTTACGTTTTCTTACTTGCTTTACTTGCACACTTGCGCTGCAGGATCGGGCGCCACATGCCTGGTGTTGCGCTGCTGCTGGCTGACGTGTTGAGCAGCATGAAGGCATCACTGGGTGGGGACAGGCCGCAGAGCCTGCTGCTGCTGGGAAGGCCAGGTGCGTGAAATTGATGCTTTGTTGGGCAAGCAGCGACTGCTCTTTGCTTCCCCGCTGTTTCCGCTGCTTGGCTAGACTCGTCTGCATAATGTTCACAGGTAACATGTGTTGGTTCTGCTGATACCTGTGGTTAGCAATACAGGCGCGGGTGTCAGCATGCAACCAGCACAACTCAGAGCCTGCAGCAATGCGCATGTGCCGGCACAGCTTGCTGACCCACACTGTGTACGGAATGCACCATACACTTGATGGCTTGCATCCTTGCTCATTGACTGCATGCTGTGCTGCTGCAGGTGTTGGCAAGACGACGCTGCTGCGCGACATTGCGCGGCTGATGAGCCTGCCACCGCAGCAGGGCGGCCTGGGGCTGGCTGTGGTCATCGTGGACACCAGCAACGAGATCGCAGGTGCGTCGACACATTTGTGTAAGGCTGGGTGAATCATGGACTTTCAAAGAAGCTCAAAGCATTTACTGTTTATTTGTTGAGATGTGCATTCAACTTCAGGTGTTGGCTATCTAGGCGGAGATCAGGTGGGGCCTTCCTGATGTGCTTGCACACATCAGCAGTGCGGGATCTTGATACAGGATTAACCTGTGCTGGCATCAGCGCGTAAGCTGCTGCATTGTGGCGCGAGATGCATAGCAATGGCACCTTCTGCTTGTCGACTCTGGTGCTGTTAGAAGCCTGCGGTTGTAGGTCAATGTCCGCTGCGCGGCCGACTCTCTGTCTCTGCTAGTGACTGCCGCCAGCTGTACAGTGCTGCGGTATGTGCTGCCTAGTTCATCACAACATCGTATCTGCTGTAGCTTGTGCCTGCTATAGCTTGTATCTGCTGTAGCTTGACGGCTTCTGCACCTACTCCGCTGTGTGCAGGCGACTCGCACCAGCCGCACCCCTGCATTGGTGCTGCGCGGCGCATGATGGTGGCCAGCAGGGAGCAGCAGGCTGAGGTGCTGGTGCAGGCGGTGCAGAACCACAACCCTGACGTCATCATCGTGGATGAGATCGGCACCAAGGCGGTGCGTGGTTTTGCGCTTTGGAAATGCAGCAAATGCAGCAAATACAGCATACTCTTTCAGCTTTTCTAGTGACATATGACACGGTCATATACGCAGAAGGAGTGTTTGACGGCAGCAAGCGCATGTGCGGCAGATTAGCATAACCTTTGACACATGCAAGCTTGGACCTCTTGCAGCGTGCACCGCTGTAGGCTTGCTTAGAACTCAGTTTGCCAGCTGAGCTGCCGCTCTGATGGGCACTGCAGGACGTGGCTGCTGTGCAGCTGCAGTACACAATGCATGTGCACACAATCACCCAGCTCTAACCAACAGCTGTTGGTGTGTTATGTGTTATGTTTCATGTGCTGCTGCAGGAGGTGGCTGCTGTGCAGCTGCAGTGCACAATTCATGTGCCCACAACTACAGCACCACCCAGCTCAAACCAACAGTTGGGTGTGTTCTGTGTTTATGTTTCATGCTGCTGCTGCAGGAGGTGGCTGCTGCGCAGCTGCAGTGCACAATCCATGTGCCCACAATCACCCAGCTCAAACCAACAGTTTGGTGTGCTATGTGTCATGTTTCATGTGCTGCTGCAGGAGGTGGCTGCTGTGCAGCTGCAGTGCACAATCCATGTGCCCATAACACAGCACTATTCAGCTCAAACCCACAGTTTGATGTGTTAGGTAACATATTTATGTTTCATGCTGCTGCTACAGGAAGTAGCTGCTGCGCGCACGATCAGCCAGCGTGGTGTGCTGCTGGTGGGCACAGCGCACGGGCACTGCCTGTCCAACCTGCTGGCCAACCCTGAGCTGAAGCCATTGGTGGGGGGAGTGAAGGAGGTGACGCTAGGCGACATGACGGCAAAGAAAGAGAACAGGGGCCACAAGGTGAGGGGCGGCAGGCGGGGGATGCAGATTCGGATCACAACCAAAAAAACTGTGCTGTTGTATGGACTGGGAAGTGTTGTGTTGTTAGCGCGGTTTGCGGCGTTTGGGAGAGAGAGTATATTGATATATGTGGTGCCAGTCACCATTAGACATTATGAGCCACATTGTCAATGCGTGACAGAAAGGGGGCACAAGGTAAGGCTGCACAACACAATGAAACATGATGCTGTTGGATGGAGTGGGGGGTGCTGCGTTGCCATTGAGATCTGAGAGCTGTGTGAGCGTAATACTCTGTTGCCGAGTCTGTACCCCTGCTGCTGCTGCTGCTGCTGCTGGCATCTGTTGTGTGCAGACACGGTTGGAGCGTGCGGGCGGGGCCACCTTTGTGACGCTGCTGGAGATGCAAGCCAAGAACAGGTGAGCGCAGCTGGCAAACTACAACTGTCACCTCCCTATGTACACTGCCGACGTGCATGTGGTTGGTTCTACAGGCTCAGCTGTGCTCTGCTTGTTTCGAACAACCGGGTGGCACTTTTGATCCTGAGGGCATGCTTGCTGTTGGCTTGCATGTCTCTGCAGCTTGTACTCAGTTGCACTTTGATTGTGACAACCGAGATGCACAATAGTGTGTGTACATGCTGGCCTCACATCATGTTCCTCCCAACCTGCAACGTGCAGGTGGCGGCTGCACCTAGATGTGGAGCAGAGCGTTGACGCAGTGCTGGGAGGAGCAGCAGATTCTGGCATGCCAGGCAGCAGCAGCGGCGGCGCAACCAACAGCAGCCACCAGCACCACCAGCACCACCAGCAGCACCAGCAGCAGCAGCAGCAGCGGCAAGTCAACACTCAGCTGCGTAGCAGGGAGAGGGGCGCTGCTGGTGACAGGCTAGT
Organism: Tetradesmus lagerheimii; assembly: GCA_902809745.2. NCBI lineage: Eukaryota > Viridiplantae > Chlorophyta > Chlorophyceae > Sphaeropleales > Scenedesmaceae > Tetradesmus > Tetradesmus lagerheimii. Next base: position 21,577 of record CADDIJ020001049.1, on the reverse strand, counting down.
GGTGCAGTTTGAGACAGCAGAGGCGGCCAGGCAGGCACTGGCAGCAGCAGCAGCAGCAGTGAAGTCTGCAGCAGGTGCTGCTGGTAGCAACGATGCCGGTGGCATGGCATCACTACAAGGCGCTCCCGGGGGCGGTGATGCAGTTGAAAGGTTGCTGGGCAGCGGCAATGATGGCAGCCGTATGCACGTAGCACGTGGCTTTAGTGGTGGCTGGCTGGTTGACCTGCTGCATGCAGCCGTGCATTCTTCTATCGTTGGGTCTGTGACTTCCAGCTGACTGCACTCCAGACGGTAGCGCAGCTTCTAGGGGTGTAAATGCTGCACCTGCTGCATTGCTCATCGCGAAGCGTTGTTTCTGGGGCAACCGCTGCACAGCTGGCTGTGCAGGAGAGACCCGTGATAAAGTTTCAATACGTAAGGGTCCAAGGTTGGCGTTGACTTCATTTCAGCTATGCGGTTGCCTGCGAACATATGCTTGAGTTAGCAGAACAATGTGAAGGCGCGCCACTGGACGTTGCTGAGCTCGCTTGGCATGTACATGTGGGTGCCGGTTGTGCCGGTCGGCGTCTTCAGATGGCACGGATAAGGTTGTTATGCCAGGGCAGCTCCCGCAATGACCCGTGATCGTATGGAAGTTTGCGCATCTTGTTTTTATTGGTCTCGACTACTGTAAAGCATCAACCCAGCCTTGAAGTCATGACGCGCTCAGGGCAGAAGTTGGCTGACATGAGCAAAACAGCATACGCCGAGTGGCACGAACGAGGCAAAGAACTCTACAAGCAGAAGCAGTATGAACGTGCAAATGTAGCTTTTGGACGTGCCTTGGCCTGCCTGCAGCAGCATGATACAGAGGCAGTGGCAGGCACACGAACTACTTCAGCAGCAGCAGCACCTTCAGCAGATCAATGCCAGCTGCTGCTTGAAACTTTGCAGAGCCTATCGCTGGCGCAACTAAAACAAAAGATTCCTAAGAGATATGCCCTCTTGTGTGCTGCAGTAGCTGCAGCACTCAGCTGCTACAGCAGCAGCACAGCCTTCAAGTGCGCTGGCATGGCACTTGATAATATCGCCAGAGACCAGCAGCTATTGGGCAGCAGTGCAGTGCAGTATGCAGAGCTACAGGAAGCGGCTCTGCTGCTTTTGAGTGAGGCACATCCTGCAGTTTCGTCACTTGCCAAGCCTGACATCGTTATGGCAAATGATGACGCTTGGAGGGTGGTCTGCAGCGGTGCCGGTGCGAGCACGGCTGAGCTAAAGAAGCTGTTAGCAGCTGCCGTGCGTGGTGTCGGCACTGGTGGTGGAGATGCAGACATTGTGAATGATGGTGACGACAGCAGCAGCAGCAGCAGCAGCAGCAGCAGCGGCGGCGGCGGCGGCGGCGCAGATGAGGTGGTGTGGCTCAAACTGGCTGGTCAAGAAGCCTACAGGAGAGGCGACTTCGAAGAAGCAATTGAAATGGTTCAAGTGGGTCTGAGGCAGCTTCAGGAGGGACCAACAGCGGCAGCAGCCAGCACCCTTCTCAGCAACTAGGCTGCCTGCCTGCTGCAGCTGGACCAAAACCTAGGACAGTCAGCAATAAACGCAGTGGCTGCTGCTGTAATCGGCGGCGCAGGGGGCAGCCAGACCAAGGCATTGTACCGTGCTGCTTCTGCACTGCTGCAGCTAGGGCTAGCGCCTGCTGCAGCAGCAGTGTGCAACCTAGCACTCAGCACAGCACCTGCACAGCAGGGCAGCTGCAGTGCGAGAGCTGCAGCAGCGCATTCAGAAGCAGCAGCAGGGTGCAGCAAAGGCCAGCAACAAAGCCAGCGGTAGCAGCAGCGCTGAGGCTGGTGCAAGCGGCAGCAGCAGCAGCAGCAGCAACCGTGGCAGGCAGTCGCGAGCTGGTGACACGGTGCTGACAGAGCGTGAGGCAGAGCGCTTCATGTCAGCAGGCGGCAGAGCAGGGCTGCAGCAGATGGCGGTGATGAACGCTGCAGCCAGCATGGCGGCGGCAACAGGGCGCGCGCTTAGCTGGATGACAGGCCCTGACAAGAGGGTGCATGCGTTCTATGACGAGTACACCAAGGCAAAGAGGTGCGACCCGGCTCGTGTGGAACATGTGTGCTTTTGACAAGATTGAGTGTGTGGCATGCTGCGGCCAGGCAGTACAATGCATGAGTAAAGCACGTGCTGCAACTGTCGGTGGCTGGATATCTGTTCATAAGACAGAGCAGCATAGTTTGCAGCGCCACAAGTTTGCTCAGCCTGTGCATCTGAAACACTGCCACCGGCAGCTGCTGCCGCCTGCCAGGCCAATTCCTTGCTTTGGCCTAGTCCAGGATTGTGATGCATCAACTAGCGCTTCCCATGCCTTGCCGCAAGGATTGCTGTAGTTGCTGATAATAATGCCGCCCGCATTGCGACGCTGTCGCTGCGTTATGCCTGCTGCCGCTGCTGCGGCTGCAGGCTGCCGGCAAAGGTGCCAGCTGCTCGTGCAAAGGAGCTGCTGCAGCTGGGCTACGAGCAAGCACGTGCCCTGCCGCTGCACATGGCAGGCTTGATGAGCTTCAAGCAGCTTGACAAGCAGCTGCTGCTCAAACGGCTGGGCAGCCTTGATCAAGACAGCTACAAGTGGCCAAGCTTGGTGATGTGAGGTGTGTGGCGCTGGCACAAGTAAACGCATTTGCAGGTGCACACACACTGTGCACGTGCCTGCTGGCAGCACCACCAATCAATGCCATTGATGAGTGTGCTGTGCTATAGTCAGACTCTATAGTTTTCATTCCTGCATGCTGTGCAATGCGGCGGCAATGTATCGTCATACATGGCATGCACCTTCCATGACTGGTGCTTGCGATGAGTCAGCCACTGAACAGGCTGTTTGGCTTGTCATTAGCAGCACAGGCTTGCGTCTACAGCCTGCAGGTTGACCTATCGCAACAGCTGCTCCTGACAGGCAACTGTCTCATCTGACAGTGAATGTACTCAGCAGGCTGCCTTGTCCAACTGGTGTGTCACATTCCGTTCCGCGCGGGTTCAAGGAGCGCGCCGCTTACTCCGCGGGCAATTACCAGTCCTTCGTGAACGTGGCAGCCAGGGCTGAGCTGCTCTCACCAGGCACCACCTGAGCTGCTCTCACCAGGCACCACCTGAGCTGCTCTCACCAGACACCACCTGAGCTGCTCTCACGCCAGGCACCACCTGAGCTGCTCTCACGCCAGGCACCACCCACGTGGCTGTTGGCTTTGTGGACCTTGGCAGCTGCACGCGCTGGCTGGCTCGCCGACAAGGAGGCAGCGCCTGCATACATTGCCAACTTCATGCGCAAGGCAGATAGGCTGGCACTGTACGACTATAGCCTCACTGGGCAGCTTGGGGGTGCCTCGGATGGAGATGTGGGCAGCGTGATGATGTTTGGCGTGCCGCGCAGCTACGGCAGCCGCGCACTCAACGAGAGCGTCTTGCAGGTGATTCCACGACAGCAACAGCTATATGCGTGCTGTTGGCAGAGGGCCTAGCTGCGCTGGCTTTTCTGCAGTCAGCGCTTGCATCCAGAACATTGATGCTTTAGTGTGCACTGAGTGCACGGGTGCGCCGCGACTTTGAGAGCCACCTCTCACCGCAACACGTTTGAATACGCACTGTGCATGCAGGCAGTGCCCTTTGCGGAGCTGCTGCAGGGCCTTGCTGAGGGGCCAGACATCATCCCCGCTGCCAGCAGCATCCTGCGCAAGAACGTCGACAGCCTGGCACGCATGCTCACGGCGGGAGCGGTGACCGCAGAGATGAGTGCAGCTGCCAGCATCCCCATTGCAGTGGGAGCTGCAGGACAGCACCATGCAGGAAAAAGGTTTATGTATATTTATTTTTATAAAAACAATAATTTTAATATTAGTGTATTCTACATATGTATCTATTTTGAATATAACAGCTGTGGCATCTTCAGCGGGGCAGAGTCCACACAGCAGTCGGTGCACCCTGCAGACTGCTCTCAACTGAGTGCTCTTCCAAAGGTGTTACAGTGCTGCTTGCAACAACGGCAGCTCAGCCCTGTGGTATCATGGACCTATTGATCAGCTGCTGCTGGTGCCTGCATCACTGCTCAAACCCCTGCGGCTGCGCCGTACCCACCTGCATTCGCTCTGCTGTCATATTGTGCACTGCTGCCAGGTCCGCCTGGCAGCAGTTGAGCCAGGCGCATCAGCAACCATTGCAGCCATCCGGGCGCTGCAGCCCTACACCATGAGCTGGAGCAACGTGCCAGACTATGTGGAGCCTGCTGCCACAAGCAGGCGCGTGCCGTCAGTGATGAGGCACGCGGCACGGTGCACTTCATGCACAGCATGAACTGGGTGCAGGAGGTGAAGGGGGCGTTCCATGTGGACTACATGATCGAGATACAGGAGGAGTTTCTGCCACAGGTGACAGGAAGCGAAGGGGGGGGGCGGTGCAACAATCCGTAGACTGTGTATCGGTTTAGAACAGGGAGCGTACTGTTTCATATGCGCCTGAAGGACTTAGGGTTTCTTCCTAGCTTTGATAACCGTCCCGCATACATTCCAGGGCATATGTGATTTTCTGTCGTGCCAAGCGTTATGCGCAGTGAGTCCAAGATCAGGTGCAAGGCACCGTCATTCCGTAGTGCCTAACAGTACAGTACGTTTGACCCAGCAGCTCTTGGCCGCACCATTACAGACGGCTTTTCACAAGTACGATACAGTCACAAGTTACATGCTTTGAAGTGAGGGAGGAGGCGCTACCACAGGTGACAGGAAGCGAAGGGGCGGATTGCCATATAGTCACAAGTCCCAAGGAACGCATGGTAGCGGCTGAGTGGAGACTCTCGTATGTAGCGCACAGTGCACTGCTGACATGGCACAACAAAGCATGAACAACAATCGTGTGTGTGCCTGCTGCAGGAGATGCCCAAGTTGCTGCAGGCAGGCCAGGCTGCTGCAGCTCTGTGCTATGACAGCTTGGGCAGCGGCAAGCTGCTGCTGCTGCCGCCAGTGGACAACCCACGCAATGTGATTGACTACCCCCTGTTCTGTGCGCGTGCCGAGGTGATGGGGTTGGTATGCACTCGTCTGTTCACCTGCCGTCGAGGTTGCACATGCCATGTATGGTGTGCTTGCACTGCTGGGGTCCTGGCTGAGTTGCAAAAGAAGCGTATGCTCTCAGCCAGTAGTATGGCCAGTCTGGCAGTGCAAGCAGTGGAACGTGCAGTGTGTAAGTAAGCACAGTTCAAACACGGCAAGCGTGGCGTGGCAGCCGCTGACTGAAGGAAGGCCTTCCTGAAGTGTATTGGATGTGATGCTGCTGTGATCTGCATAATAATGTACAATCTGCAAGTGTGAGACGCATGCACTGCACTGTGCACATGTCAAACACGCCATATGGCCCATAACATGCCATAACCTTGCCTTGCCTGCCTGTTGCCAACTTAGCTGTGACATCGATGTGTGTTGCTAGCTGCCTCTTGCTTACTGGGACGCAGGGCTGGGTGGAGGCAATCTTTGACCACGAGCTGTCAGGCATACGCAACCTTGCCAGCCAGGTGCACCTGGTGCAGGATAACGTGCTGGCGCGCACCAACAGCACCATACACATCACCTTCAGTCTGGCGGGACGTTAAACACGTGGCGCAGTGGTGATGACGGACGAACAGTGGCCGAAAGGTTGCAGGTTCGATTCTGAGCCTAAGCAGTATGTCCCTGGACTCAGGGATACAGTCGGCGAAAGCCGAAGGAAGGATGCTGCTAATGTCCTCGCGACTCTCCGCAGGACTCCGTCGATTGCTGGCTATATACACACCGGCCCTGCTAGGTATGCAGTCCATCGTATGGGGCGATTCCCACATGCTGCCTAGTAGGGGTGTAAGGGTCTGGGTGGTCTACCTTACACCAGTAGAGAGAATAATAGTCGTTCAATTTCCGCCTCCCCAGAGGGTGAGGCGCGGTGCCGATGCCGAAAGGTAGGGCTTATCAGAATGATTATTATTATTATTACATCACCTTCACCTACGACCCAGAGATCCGCCTCATGCCAGGAAGCAGCCCGGTGGCTTGAGCGTGCCACCGGCATGTGGCACATGCAGTCTTCGCAGTTGGAGCTTGGTAACTGACAAGCGTCTATAAGTGCGTCTGCAGACGCATGGGTTGCACTGCAGGGTAGATGTGGTGTGGGTTGTGCGAAACCCTGGACGCTGCACAGCGTCATGCTGTACTGCTTGCCTGCCGCTGTCTTTCGCCGCACTTGGTAGTCTGGAGACAACAGTAATCGTAGCGTGTACAGGTGTTCATGTGATGTAATGCCAGCGATGAGCATTTGCTGGGTTGCTGCGTATGCTTTGGTTGTGACTTCAGTGTCAGGACACCATATGCATATGGGTTCTCACACTTTGTGCAGACCCCTGCAGGATGTCCCACGGTGAACGGCTAGCACTGGCATGCGCTGTAGTTGACTTAGGGGATATTGCGGATCATTTGAACGTGCCCCATCGATCGGCCATGAGGCAAGGCAACTTCTTCGTCCGATTTGACAGGTCATACTGACTGACCTGCACCCGCTCTGCCGCATTCGATCAACGCATGCCCGCCTGCTTTCCTGTCGCTTGCAATACCCTGAAGAGCCGGCCGTCCGTGTAGTTCTCGTCAATCGTTGATGAGCAACTGCCGGTCTGTTCACTTGGACACGACACTCGAGACTGCTGGCCTTCACTACCTGCCGAGTCATTCGACCGATCATTTATGAGATGACAGCAATGTTCAACGTTTTGTGCACGGTGAGATGCCGCCGATGTTCCCGCTCTACCAATGCTACTGCTGCTGCTGTTCCCTGCTGCTGCTCCTGATGTACACTGCGAGGTGCATTGTGTGTGAGCTGCCTATACATGATAGTTGTAGCGTATGATGTCATACTGATTGTGCTGTGTCATTCATCTGCAGGGTACTTGATCTTGACAGACGTTGCCAGCAAACACCAGCACAGGCACAATGCCGCTGCAGACACTGGCTGAGAAGGTGCGCTGCATTCACGCATGCATTTCGTGATGTGACAGCATTGAAAGCAGCACAAAAGCATAACAGGGTTTATTTCTGTCACCTGAAGCTGCTCAAAAACCCCACACTGCACTGCAGCTGCATGAGCAGCAGCGCCGATTGTATGTCGCCCCTCAACTGGCCCCGCAGCAGTGAGCACTGTGACATGCAAGCATCCCCAAACCGGGCCATACTGCCGTACCAGCACTCCCACTATCCACAGCAGTCTACCATCACGCAAGAGATCCCATGCCTTCCAACCAAACTATATGAATGACCATATGGCCAACATGATCTATCAATGCACAGGCGCGCCAGTCCCTAGGCCTGGGCAGCCCGCCCTTCCAGCCGATTAGCCTAACTCGCTACAGCCAGGCGCTGGGCGAGGCGGGGCGCTACGCTGCCTGGCTGGCTGCAGTGCGCAGGGAGCTGGAGCAGGGAGAGGCGGCTGTGGCTGGTGCGTGGCGCGGCACCCTGCTTGCTGATTGCTTGCTCAGTTGCTTGCTTGCTGGTGATGTAAAAAAGCATCCCTGCCTGCGTTTCACATGATAGGCTGTGTTGTTATGAGCCTGCATGGTGCATAATAGTATGCAGCAAGCAGCATAACGGCAACGCCTAAGCGCTCAGCCTTAACGGTGGCATGCGTAGCCACTGCCAGTGGCACCGCTGCTTCAGTCACATCCTGTAGAGCTGAGCAGGGAGCTGGAGGAGGGGAGGCGGCTGTGGCTGGTGCGTGGATTTGCGGGACCCTGCTTGCCTGCTTTATTGCTTGCAGGTTGCCCATTTGATTGCTTGCTAGTAGCGTAGAAGAGCATGCCTGCCTACATCTTACAGGCGAGGCTGTGTTGTTGTGAGCCGGTATGAAGTGCATTACACAACAGCAGTACAATGATGGCGTGCATAGCCGCTGCCAGTGGCATTGCTGCGGTTTCAAACGCATCCTGCACGCACGGCGCTAAAGATTCGCATGCAAGTGCTGCTGAACAAGTACTGTGATTGATGCAGGGAGCGTGTGCATTCGCCGTGCCTCTTCGCTCCATGCAACATGCCGCACATAACCAGCCGTACCTCTGTGCATCCTCCCTCAGTACTGCTACATCAGGCTTCCACACACGCATCTCGCATCGTGCTGCTACACCCTCCTCCTCCCAAGGAGCTTGTGCATCATGCCTCCTTCCTCTCACACAACCAGCCGCAGTGCGGTGCGTCCTCCCCTCCTCCCCCCTCCTCCCAGGCTTCCTTGTCTCCTCTTACTCTGATACACAGCAAGCACTGCAATTCATCCAGTGAGCTTGTGCATCCACATTGCCTCTTTGATCCCTGCAACATGTCACACATCCAGCCGCACCGCTGTGCGTCCTCCCTCAGTGCTGCTACAATCACGCTTCCACACACGCATATTTCATCGTGCTGCTCACCCTCCTTCATGACACCCTCCCTCCTCCCAGGCTTCCTCCTGTGTCTGATGCAGGGAGCTTGTGCATTCATCATGCGCCCTTGTTCTCACACAACCAGCTGCACCGCTGTGCGTCCTTCCCCCCTTCCTCCAGGCTTCTTGGTGTCCAGCCTGGCCACCCTGCCAGACTGCCCACTGCCGTCTCTCTACAACGAGCGCGTCGACAATCACGAGCTTGTCACCATCCCAGCACCCCCACCTCCCCCGCAGCTGGCACACCTCTTCACGCTGCCAGCAGCAGCAGCAGGCGCAGCACTCATGCGCGGCACGCAGCCAGATGCCATTGCTGCGCCCCTGCCCGCTGCATCTGCTGCTGTGGGCGCAACAGGCTATATGCATGCAGGACGTGCCGGCAGTACTACTACTAGTACTTCTAGCCGCAATGTACGAATGGACAGCGGCAGCGGGAGCGCAGCGGGTGGTGATGGCGTTAGTGACGGCCTAGGGTTTTGGGGTTTTGAGGGACAGCTGTCTGCTGGTCAGTTTGCTGAGCTGTCTGAGGCCATGCAGCGGCTGCCGGGGCAGTTCAGGGCTGCTGCGCACTCGCAGTTCCTGACACCCATCGAGGTGTGGCTGCAGGCGTACAGGGAGGCGCAGGTGGGATGACGATGATTTTGACGGATTGGATTATGTTCAGCTTGCATGCTGTTCTTGCTGCGTGCATTATGGTGCACATACAATTGGCAAACGATCACAGGTGTGGCTAGCATGTGCAGGTGCATTGCACAAGATTGAGCTGCTCAGCGAATCGCACGATCAGTATGTATAGCCGGCTGCATGCTTGTGGATCCAACCTTGCTGCCCTCTCTGTTACCCCATACCGTCCTGCATGTCGACTGCGATGACCTACGTGGTCACATACATGGTCAAACTTTTTGTCAAACCCGACAACCAAACTGCATGCACCCATTCCTGCAGGTGCGCCTGGCCAGCCTAGACAAGCTGCGGCTCAAAGTTGACGCAGCGCGCCGCAACCTTGACAAGAAGGGCCGCGCAGCACTCGCCAGCATCACCAACACACACGCCACAAGCACCACCGCCACCACCACCACCACACCGCTTCCTCATGAGCCAGCTGCCACCACAGCTGGCAGCAGCAAGAGCAACAGCAGTAGCGATGCAGCGCAGAGTGTGCCTGCTGTTGGTGGAATGAGTGCCTCAGGACTGTCTGCGTCGTGGGCAGAGGCTGCTGTGGGTGTTGCCGAGGGGGGCGCTGCTGGTGGCCTGGTGGAGACGCAGCAGGTGCTGCAGCACGACCTGCAACGTGAGTGGTGACAGTATGCGCAGCACATGCCTGCCACTGTCATCACATGCGCATGAAGCGCATGCGTGCGCTGGTGCTAGCAGTTGCAATCACCCTGCTTTTGCTGCGATGTTGTCTATGTATGTCATACACCAGCAAGCGTGCTGACCCCTCTTGCCATGCGCACATTATGTTGCATGCCGCTGCTGTGCATTGGTGACAGTCCTATGATGCTTGGCACTTTACCTGCCAGCACTGCTTACTGCAAACCACCATCATCTGTCCAACTCGTTGCTGCTTCAACACGCTATGCCGAACCCCCCCCCCCGTACTGTATTCTGCTGTCCTTCGCCACCTGCCACCCTCTCAACCGCTTGCACCACTCCCTCCCCCGCAGCCGTGCTATCAGAGTTTGCTGCAGCGGAGCAGTCGCTGTCAGCGCTGCTGAGCTGGCTGGTTGAGCAGGCAGCGCGCCTCAGGGCTGCCATGGCAGCGCTGCTGCTGCAGCTGGCAACCGCGCTGCAGCACTGGCAGCTGCCTCACGGGCTGCTGCAGCCGCTGCCTGCAGGGGGGAGCAAGGTGCGCTGCTGCTGCTGCTGTTATTGCTTTAGCTGCTGCTGTTATTGCTTTAGCTGCTGCCATTGTCAGTACAAATTTTGCGGGTGTTGCTGTTGCTATGGTGTTGAGCCTGCTACCAGTACACGTGCTCATGCAGCAGCCCACGCCATCTGCCACATGCACGCTGCACCGTTAGCAAAGATTGCTGTACTTCATGCTAGACTGTACTAGACTGCTGAGTCTGGCGGTGCAATGCATGGCTCGTGTGCCCTCACTATCAACTGCTGTGCATTTGTTCTGCCTGCAGGGTGCCGTAGTGCTGGTGTCTGCCCCTGCCGGCCCCTTAACAGAGGGCCACCTGTCACCAGATGACACACCCCACACCACCTACAGCTACTCACCACACCCTGCTGCAGTGGCTGCAGCCGTGCGTGCACAGCGCTGGCTGGCCTCTTCCTCTGCTGGCCCCCTTGGTGAGGGCCAAGAGTCACCAGGAGATGACGATGACAATGACCAGTTCACCAACGAGCCACACCCTGCTGCTGCTGCTGCAAGGCCGCGGCGTTGGCCTGCATCGTCAGCAGAGGCAGCAGGCGGCCGCGCATTCCAAGTTCGCGCTTCCTTTGAGGAGGAGCTTCAGCGGGAACTGTCAGGCGAGGGGCAGCAGCTCGAGGCTGAGTCAGCTAGCCGCCAGATGTCCATGCAGCAGCACGGCAGCGATGCAGCGATCGGCGCTATAATCAGTATCCACGGAGGCAGCACTGATGCAGCCAGTGCTAGCGCTGCTAGCAGGGTTGGCAGACTGTCTGGTGCTAGCATTGTCACTGGCATTGCAGGGGATACTGGTGGCGGCTCAGTCACGTCAGTTAGCGCACAGCAGCAGCGCCACATCATGCCTGGCACATCAGTGCAGTGGGTTCCTGGGGCGGGTGTGGTGCCAGCAGACAGGGAGGACGCTGCTGCTGCTGCCACACTGGGCGTGCCTATACGCAGCCGCCGCAGCAGCAGCACACTGAGCAGCAGCGGCAATACAGCAGCACCTGCCCCGGCCGCTGCTGATCCTGCTGCTGCTGCTGGCACTGTAGCAGATCCTCGAGAGCCAGAAGCAGCTGTAGCGGATGATGTAGTTGCAGCTGAGCACAGCAGCACCAGCAGCACCTCTGCTGCTGCCGACACTGCTGCTGGTGCTGGCAGGGCCAGTGAGCAGCAGCAGGGCAGCCCGCAGGCTGGTCCTGTGAAGGAACTGTGGGACACAGCGCTGATGTCCTACCTTCAGCGGGACACAGCACTGCTGGAGGGCATCACAGGTGGGGACACATGATCTGCCTGTGTACAGCCTGCTTTTGTGAGGTCTTGCTGTCACTGCAGTGACAGGCGTGTCCCTAACCCGTCCCTATTCCCATCCCTAAGCCGTCCCTAATACGCAAATAGGGATCGGATAGGGACGCATTAGGGATCGGTTAGGGACTGTAAAATAGGGATAACGGTGCGTCCCTATTCTTGTCACGGACGTTCCCTATTTCGGACACAGCCATGACAGCAGCTTCTGCTTGTTTACAGCGCATATACTATGTATATACATATAAATAAGATTCGATGGCGCAGATATGCACACAGCAGGTTTCGCCAGGTTCATGTCGCTACCTGCAGCTGCAGGTCGCAGCTGCTGGTGCAAGTGGCTTTGGAACATGCAGCTTGCCCAACAACACGTCTGAGGTACAGATACAACACATACATGCATCCACACAGGCCATGGGGAGGCAACACACAGCCATCCTTCCACAAGAGTTGTGCGCTGCAGCTGCTCACCAACATGCATCACAACAGGGTGTGCTCAAGCCAATTGCAACAATATCCAGTTGCTGTTTCAAAGAAGGCTGTAAGCTTTGAGAGACAACCAAGCTGACGATGCAAGCAGCTGCTAAGCACCACCCGCGGCGGCGCATGCGACGCTGCGGCTGCGGAGGTGACCCAACACACCAGGCCCTCAGGGCTGAGGTGCATCGCAAGGAATGCTGTGCCACTCAACATCTGAGTCCTCAGCCTGCTGTCGACAGGTCTCCGCTTGCGCTGTCCTGTGCAAGCATCTCCTACTGCGCACCCTTCTTCTCCTGCTTGGCTGTTGGTGCAGTGTCTTGGGTCTCAGTTATCTGCATAGCAAGGAAGCGCGGCCACAAGAAGATATCCATCTATTCAACTTGATCTATTGCCTACTCATGCGTACGAGCATCGTCTGCCAAAAGCATCAATTCAACATCCGTGTTTGCGCTGTTGCTGCAAGCATCTATGCATGTACACACGTGGACAACCTTTCAGATACATAGAGCGTATGTTGATGCTGCAGCTGCTCTGCAACAGCAGCTAGCGGTACAGGAGACTGCTGCTGCTGCCGCTGCTGCAGAATCCCTGGAAACAGCTAGAAGCACATGGGCCTGTTGTGGAGTCGGCGGCAGTAACGCTGCTACCAGCGCCCCTGCACTGCTGATGCCACACGGCAGCCAACTGCAACCTCAGGTGGCTGTGGCTTCCAGCTAGGGCTGTGCGTAACAACAGTCATGCTTTGCTAGCATTGGATGCTTCCTACTACTTGCAGGCTGCTGGCTGCAAATCACTCACCACTGCTAGTGCCTCAGTGACCACTGTGGTGTCGGCAGCCAGGCCAGCAGGCACCTGCTGCTGTCGATGCTGTGTCTGGCCTGCAAACTGACGGTGCTGCTGCTGTGCATTCGAAGCACAGCGCCTGCTGCTGCAGGTGCAGCCAGCCCCGCCACTGTTGTGCGCATACCAGCTGCCACCTGCCTACAAGACAAACAGCAGCAGATGGCAGTGCAGCAGATGGTTGGCAACATACAACCATGCTGTAGCGCTTGTTGTAAACAGCACTCTCATGAGGCTGCTCTGATACATGAAGCCATAACTTCGCTGCAGGTACACCCTAGGTCAGCCCAAGGCAGCACAACACTGTGGAACCCTTGCGAAATGCTGTTGTCGCTCACCCACCTGCAGCAGCTGCGTTGGCATCATGCCGTCCTGGAGGCCCTGCTGCTGCGCCCAAAACACCGGCGCCTGGCGCCCTCTAGAGGCAGATCTGCAGTAGCGCAGCTGATGTCTGCTGCATCTGCCATTCAGTGCTGTCGCTGCTAAGTGCGCTGGTGGGCAGCCACTGCCCACAGTGTCTGGCTGATCCAGACCGCCCACTCCTGCAGCTGACCACTGTCGCTGGTGGGGTGCGTGTACCTGCAGCAGTTTTAGGGACGGAATAGGGACAGGTTAGGGACGTCCCTGTCGCTGCAGTGTGTGCTCGTTGGTTGCTGCAGAATGCTGGTAGACGTCATCAGTTGTGTCCAGCATGTCTTTGTTGTGTACCTCAATTTGTTTGCAATATACGGATAATTTACGCCTGTCACGAATCGTGCGAGACGTGTGCCTAGTGCATCGCAGCTGCACCTTCGGCAAGACTGCTGTGCAGGCTGCTTGCCCCTCGCCGTCTCCAACAGCCACAATGCAAGCCCTCTGTTCATGACCATCACCCACCACCGCCGCTCACCACCTTGCTGCTTTGCATTTTGCAACTCAGTCGCCGGATCCCATGCTTCCCCTGCAGGTGATGACGAGGCCTGTACTGCATGTGACACAGAGCACCCCATGCAATACCCACCACCACCACTCAACACCTTGCTACTGCTCTGCAACTGCAACCTTTGCCGCTCCCCCTGCCTTCTGCTGCAGGTGATGACGAGGCCTGTGCTGCATGTCAAAGAGAGCACCCCACGCAGCACCCACCACCACCACTCAACACCTTGCTGATGTAAAAAATTGCAACCTTTGCCGCTCCCCCTGCCTCCTGCTGCAGGTGATGACGAGGCCAGTGCTGCATGTGAGACAGAGCACCCCTCGCGGCACCTACACACCCCAGCAGGGCCCTCAGCACTCGATCAGGAGCGCCAGGCGCTGCTAGCCAGAGCAGCGGAGCTGCAGGCAGAGCGAGAGGCCTGCACTGCTGCTGCTGCTGAGGCTGCGGCGCTGAGGGACGCTGCTGCTGAGCGTGCTGCACAGATTGAGGCGCAGCTACGGGGGCAGCTGCCTGCTAGGAGGCAGCAGCTGCAGCAGGAGAGGGAGGTGGGGGAATGCACGCTTACCAAGTAATGTTGTTACAGCTGCAGCTCTAAACAATGCTCTTGTAGGGGTATCTTAGATGGTGCTCTTTGAGTAACACGGGCATGCTCACGGAGCTGCAAGCATGTCATTGAAGCTTATTCGTAGTGTGTTCGGCGACGAACAACTCATCCGCAGCATTTTCATTGCCTGCCTATGCGCCTGCCTGCCCGCTCGCAGGCGCTGTCACGTGAGTTGGGCGAGCTTTCCAGCAGGCACGCGTCACTGCTGCAGCAGCTGGCCGAGTGCCAGGGGCGCGTGGGGGAGCTGCTGCAGGAGGCGGCCGGTCTGCAGGAGCAGGAGGGGCAAGGTGCGGGCTGCTTTGTATGGTTTTTGTTGCTGCATTGCGCTTGCAACGCGCTGCTTCATGTTTGTGATGCTCCGTACTACTAGTAGCTGTGTTGGCCAGCAAGTAGTACAACTGTTGGTGATGGGTATTTGTGCTGCCAGCGTCTTGTTCAAATGAGTATCCTTGGGCTCATTGGGGCGCAACAACAAAGCCTGCAGAAACAATGCTGTCCTGTTGCTGCATTTGACCCAGCCCTGCACCTGCTTGCAGCTGCTGTGGCCTGCATTGACGAGTTGCGTTGTGAGGCTGCTGCTGCTCTGGCACAACACATAGCCAGCATGACAGTGATAACCATCATAACAGTTGAGGGTTGTTACTGACACGCATCAGCATCTGCTGCATTTGGTTGTCACTGTTTTGCCGCCTCCAGTGGCCAAGCTGCGTGATGAGGCTGCTGCCGCTCTGGCGCAGCTGCTGCCTGCTGCCGCGCAGCTTGCTGCTGCCCGGGAGGCGCTGGCTGCGCAGGTGGAGGGGGCTGGCCAGGACGTGACACAGCACAAGGGCAGGCTGAGGCACACTGAGGAGCAGGTGGGTAGTGATGCGTGGTGATGATGCAACACATGACTGGTGGGGATACTAATTGTTTGAGCTGTGTGGTGGCAGACACGGATACTTTACATGTGCCATAAATGGTGGATGAGTGAAAAGAGGTGCATTCATGTGGCCGCCAGGAGAAGGTGAAAGGAGCTGCGTAAGACGTGACACAGCACAAGGGCAGGCTGAGGCACACTGAGGAGCAGGTGGGTAGTGATGCGTTGCTATGGCTAGTAGGGGAGAGTGAAGGTTTGTTACTTTTGTGTGATGGCAGAGTGAAGGTTTGTTACTTTTGTGTGATGGCAGAGTGAAGGTTTGCTACTTTTGTGTGATGGCAGAGTGAAGGTTTGTTACTTTTGTGTGATGGCAGAGTGAAGGTTTGTTACTTTTGTGTGATGGCAGAGTGAAGGTTTGTTACTTTTGTGTGATGGCAGAGTGAAGGTTTGTTACTTTTGTGTGATGGCAGACAGGGATAGCATGTAATGTTGTGAGTGGTGGATTTGGAGCAGGATAGAGTGGTGCAGCAGCCAACAGAAGCTGCACAAAAGGATCCTGAACCCATATATCAACGGCGGTGCATATGTGTCTGCAGCATCACCGCAACTTGCATAGGGCGTAACCTGCTGAACCTGCAAGCAACGTGGCATTTGGCAGTCACTCCGCACTATCGGTGGCAGTGAT
This sequence comes from Tetradesmus lagerheimii, assembly GCA_902809745.2. Classification (NCBI taxonomy): domain Eukaryota; kingdom Viridiplantae; phylum Chlorophyta; class Chlorophyceae; order Sphaeropleales; family Scenedesmaceae; genus Tetradesmus; species Tetradesmus lagerheimii. The sequence continues at coordinate 5,582 of CADDIJ020001049.1, read as the reverse complement.
AAGCTGCCCTGTGCTGCCCTATGCTGTCCTTGTGCCTGCAGGTGTCCGCTGCTGCTGCTGAGCTGGCATCTGTTGAGGCAGCTGCTGCGGAGGCACGTCGACGCCTGCAGGAAGCGGAGTGGGAGCTGCAGCAAGGTGGGGCACCTTGTCATACTCATAACATGAAATTTGTGATCTGCTATAAGCTGATGTGTGCCGGATTCACTGTTGTTGACCTTGAACATGAATTAATGTTGACCTATCTGAGCAGGTTACTGGAGAGCCGACCCGTCATGGATCACCCATGCCTCATGTGCTCAGCTGCCATATGATCACAGCGCAACAATGCAGGCTCCCACAAGCACAGCAGCAGCAGTTGCTTGTTTTCTTGATCAAAATTCTTGCAAGCCATTGACAACCGTCCACACCAACACAACCTGTTGGCCTTGATTACAGCCACACAGCGAATGGCTGACACGCACACCCAGGAGGCAGCTGCCATCCTCAGCCTTGCGGAAGTGACACGTGTGCAGCAGGCAGGCAGTGCGGCAACGGTGGCGATGCTGGCTGCGGGCACCCGCCATCAGCTGCAGCAGCTGCAGGGAGAGCTACAGGAGGCGCGAGAGGAGCAGCTGCATGAGCAGCAGCAGGAGGAGCGCCTGATGGACATGTGAGTGCTGCCTGCACACATAGCACAGGTGGTGGAGGTGATGCTTGCTTGCATGCTTTTGTCGTGCACGCATGTTGAGCAGCACCTGATGGACATGTGAGTGCTGCCTATGGTAGGATGTGTGGAGGCGCATGAGGATTCCTCACTCTCACACACACCACGCAGTTTGAAAGGGGGCATACACCACGCATAGCTGATCCATTGAGTGCTGCCAGCACACACACATACCCTAGGTGGTGCAGGTGACGCTTGCTTGCTTGCTTGCTGGCTGGCTGGCCGGCTGAAGTGCTGCTGCTGCTGCTGCTGTTTGTTCGCCCCTGCAGGTCTGCAGCTGCTGCCAGCGGCCTGTCTGAGCTGGACTCAACCGCCAGCCAGCTGTCCTGCCAGGCTGCTGCGCTGCAGGCCAAGGCCGCGGGTGCTGAGGGGCTGCTGCTGGCTGAGCAGGCACGCGCAGCAGCTGCTGCTGCAGAGGCGCGCGGCCTGCAGGTGCGACTGGGGGCTGGGTGCAACGTACATACGTAGCTGCATACGCCATCAGGCCACGCATTGCTTTGCTGTAATGGGCGAGCTTATGTTGTGTGCGCGAGTGCAGAAGCGCTGAATGTTGCCTGTCTGGTTGTGCTGCACAGCTGCAGCATGCTGCTCTGGCTGCAGCAGGCTGCTTGTTGCCTCCATGGCAAATTGCGCATGCACTTCAAATTGTGCTTGCTTGCTGCCTCCAACTCTACGTTATTGTCTGACTTTTGCTGAATCTGCATGCATTGTCATGTTTGCCGCTGTGCCAGGCTGCTGCCAACACGCTGTGGAAGACCGTGCCGACTGGTGGGCTAGACCTGCAGCAGCAGCAGCAGACAACTCCAGTTGCTGGCGCTGCTGCTCCTGCGGCCTCTGCTGGTACCGACGACATGAACGAGACATCTGCTGCAGCTGCGGCGTTGGGCGCTGGAGAGCAGACTGCCACACATTCATCTGCTGCTGCTGCTGCTGCTGGCGTAAGAGAGGAGGAGAGCGCACCCGCACAGAGCACGGCAGCATCAGCATGGAAACGTGGCATGCAGACGTTCAAGGTGCGGCGGGTGACTTGGTTTGATGTGATTTGGATGTTGTTCAACAGTTTGTGCTGTCTGCCGCAGACATGAGCTTGTGTCCATCTTGACCTGCACCATGAAGACCATGCCGGTCTGGTCCACCAAACTGACAAACTGGCAGTGATGCTGCGATCTGCCTACCAAGTACCATGTGCATGCATGTGAATTTGCTCTCAGTAGTCAACATTATCCTCTCTTGCCCCTGTTTACGAGGTAATGTGTCGGTTTGCTTGGTCAGCCCCGTCTAACTGACATACTTGAAACGTATGTGCCGCCAGACCTGTGCTGGAAGTGCTGTCAGTCTGTGTAAATGCCACACTCATCTGCACATACGTTGCGGATCTCCCAACTTCTTCAACAGGCTGCTGCCAACACGATCTGGAGGACAGTTCCTAGCCTGGAACGGCAGCAGCAGGAGCAGGAGCAGCAGGCCGCTGCCGCTGCCGCCGCTGCTGCCGCTGCCGCTGCTACTGCTGGTGAGGACACAGCTACTGCAGCTACTGCTGAAGGTGCCAGCGAGGAGGACTTTGCCAGCGCCACAGGCTCTGAGGATGCTGAAGCAGCAGATGCAGCAGAGGCCCCTGCAGAGGCACTGGCTGGCGGGCCAGTGTGCAGTGCAGCCGCTGCTGAGGCCGCACATGAGGCAGTCATCATAGAGGTAGGCCCTCTTGTGATTGAAAGTAATTGGGGATGCGGGTTTGCTGACATGTTGAGCAGCTGTATGCCCCTGTTTGTCCCAGCTGCTTCTTGGATGCACTGTGTGCTTGCTGGATGTCCAGAAGGCAGCAATCCACAAAGTAATCGCAGAGGCATGGCAATGGACAGAAGGCCAGAACGATTCCTACCACCCATGTAGTGCTGGTCTTGTTGCTGATGTGATGCAAAGCCCTGCTGCAAGCAGCATTGCTGCTGCAGATGCAGCATACGTCTATCCAAGACCATTCAACAAGCTTTGCTGACGTCACACATTTCGTGTCATCGTGTCAACCCGCGCAGGTGCAACCAAGCATGCGCACAGAGCCAATTGCACAGCAGCCTTCAGCCGCAAATCCCTTGCCCCCACCTACTACAGCTACCCCCACAGCAGCTGCAACCCCACCAGCAGCCCCCAGCCCCACCATTCCTAGCCCCAGCGCCAGCAGCAGTCAGGCTGGCATTGCCACTGAAACAGCCACTGGCAGGCCCAGCCTGGCAGCTGATGCTGACGTGGCACTATCACGTGACGCTGAGCTGGCAGATGCTGCTGAGCTGGCCCACCAGGCACGGCTGCGCCAGGACGTCAGCTTGGCAGCAGCAGCAGATGCAGCAAAGGTGCAGCAGGCAGCACAGGTGGCGGCACAGCATGGCGTGTCAGAAGCAGCAGCACGCAGGATTGTGGGCCTGCCAGCAGAGTGGGGTGGCGTGCCATCAGAGCTCATGTCAGCGGTGCTGCCAGCAGGCACAGAGACAGCAGCTGCAACGCTGGCACCAGCACCAGCAGCAGCAGCAGCAGCAGCAGCGGGTAAGAAGCGAGGCATGATGGTGATGCCGCTGTCAGGTGTTGCAGAGGAGGAGCCGTTCATGGAGGCTGCGGCCGCAGCAGTGGCAGCTACAGCAGCAGCTGAGCAGCAGCACACTGCAGCACCTAGCAACCCTGCTGTCTGGCAGCAGGCAGCAGCACCAGCAGAGGAGCAGGGGCCACTGGCAGCTGCTGGCGCTGACAGCAGGTGAGGGGTGAGGTTGCTAAGTAGTGGTACTTGAGCTAGGCAGGTGTGGGTGTGGAGATGCACGGGCATGTTGGCTGCAATCTTGGGGAAGCTGGTCACTGCTGCTGCCAGGCTGGCAGCTGGGTGGTCAAGCAGATATGAATTTAGCCAGCTGTTGCCTATGATGCGCGGGTCAACAGCAGCTGCTGCTCAAGACTTGACGCAGTTGAACTGCAGCAGCCTGATGAGCGATTTGGAGTCCCATGTGCTTCATACTTGTATGTGGTTTGTCAGCACCACTGGTGCACATCAGCAGTCAACTGCTAGACAGGTGCTGCAAGCGGTGGCTGTGGCCTGCCGGGCGTTGCAGAACTCTAGGCTGTCATATAGCTGACCTCGATAGTGTATGTGCTTGCATGCTGCTTGCAGGATGGTTACTGGTGGCAGCCCAGGCGCACACATGCCTTCTGCTGGAGCATCACCCAGCCCAGTGAGGCACAAAGCACATGCAGACGCGGCACCCTATCATCACCAGCAGCAGCAGCAGCAGCTGGCTCCAGCACACCTCGCTGCACCAGCGCTGCAGGCTGCAGCACTTCCTCAAGCAGTTGTGCCAGCAGGTGCCGGTGCCGCACCTGGAGAGAGCGCAGGCGCCGGCATCGTTGCTGCTGCTGCTCCCCGGCGCGCTGGCTACAGCCAGAGTGCCGATGCAGCTGCTGCAGTGCTGATGCGGCAGTGGCAGGCGCTGCCAGGGCCGCTGGAGATGGGTGGGGAGCTGCCCATTAGCCGCTAGGCAGCAGCAATTGCCCAGCAAGTTGCAACTCGGTTGCACAAATTGTGCTTGAAGCATGGGTGATGCTGGGCAGCAGATGGGTGGGGAGCTGCAGCAGATGGCATCAGCCGCTAGGCAGCAGCAACGCGGTTGCACAGGCATGGGTGCTGCATGGGTGCAGAGTGTATATGCTCTATGTCAGATGACGAGCTGCGTGGGGTGGATGAGTTATTTTGCAGCCTGTGACAAGACTCTTATGTATGGCATACCGCAGCAAGGGGAAACTTTCTCTCTACGGTAGAGAAGATCAAAATCGTTGGTCCGAGACATGGAGCATGTGTTTAAACTGCCAGCATCGCCGCCAAACAGCAGTTTCAGCAGGCCTGTTTGCATTTCATGTTTCATGATCAAATGCGTGTCAAAGAGCGGATTCAGACGGAACCCATGTAAAAGCAAGCTGCGCACCTGCAATGCATAGCTGGACCAGGAGGGACCCGCCCAGCGTGTATGTATGGCAGTGGCGCTGTACCTTGGTAGTGCTGAATGTGGCACACCACTCTATCTTGGTTGTATGCTGCCGCAGCAAGTTGCTGCATTGCTGTTATGGGGTTCATAGAAGGTGGTTTGCCAAGCCGCCTAGTATGCGGTCAGCACAGTTATCTGCAGTCGCTCACTGAGCCAGTGGCTGCTTGAGAAGTTTCAAGGTCGCTTCTTGAACACTTGCATGCTTTCGATGCAAGCCATACAAAGTTTGCCACGTCCTCATCTATCTCTGTAAAGAAATGCAAGCACTGGCAGCCTGCCAGCCTGCCCAGTGGGCACTCATACAACCGCTGGGCAGTATTATAGCTGTAACATGATGATGATGATGATGATCATAGTCTCAGCCTTGCAAGTACTGACTGTTCCAAACTTCTAGGATCTTCTCATCATCATCATGTTACGTTGATGCTATGGCTTAATGGGTAACATGATGATGATGATCATCATGTTACCCATTAAGCCATAGCATCAACGCCATCGGCCCCGCGCCCCTCAGGAGCGGAAGAAAGAGGGAGCACTGCTCCATTGTGTTTGCAATTATTACGCGCATCCCAAGCTTGGACAAGATACTCAGCAATGCTCCTAGATATCACTCGGCACACCCCCCTACTACCCCAAATATCATCAGAAACAAAACGCAACAACTTAGTGGATGCATCAGTCAAAGACAACACATTGCGCAATTTTTCAGCGCCGCCAGCAACATCACGCAAAACAGACCGAATTTCATCAAGCATAGCATCCCTCTGAGCAGAAGTAGCGGGACAATCAAACATCAGATGTGACAAAGACTCAACACCCCGACCACAAGCAGGACATGCTGTGTTAGAATCAGCTCTGCTGCC
>CADDIJ020001048.1:0-147611 GCA_902809745.2 Tetradesmus lagerheimii | reverse complement strand
ACGAGGGAGAATCTCTGTACAGCATCAAGCGGGGTGCTATGCAGCATGACTATTTTGTCAATGGCTGCAGCTTACAGGCCATAGGGCAGGCAGCCGATATTGATACACCATCAGTGGCAGCTACGTATGTAGATCCAAATAGGCACGTGTGAAGGCAAGGCATACTTATATGGGTAAAATATTTACCAGCTCTACCAAGACCATATAGATTCAAGAATACTGTATCAAGTATGCATTGAGCCCAGCCATCAATGCATGGCACCGATGAGGTGATTCTGGGGCCCTGTCACCCCATTGGATGACATTGCCTGGCAGCCGTACACAATGAGTAATAGGTAGCAGTGATAGCATAGCATGCCACATTTTGTACCATGCAGGTACAATTAGTATGCAACTTACATGCTCATCTAAAATTTTCCTCAAAACCCTTGCCACTATCATATGTGGTGGACAAACATATGATAGTCCGGGGCTAGGAAGAGCCCAACAGAAGTCAAAAGCATCAACACCTGCACATCCAGGCATCAGGTAGCGAGAATAGAATGTGCTGCATTTAGCAGACCATGTGCGAGCAAACCAGTCAACAGTAGGTGTGACATTCCATTTTCCACACAAATCTTTAAATACAGCAGTATCTATGCTCCAATCTGCCATGTCACTTAGCTTGCTATGCATATCAGCATATTGCATTAATTCATGCTCCCTGGGCCTCCATTCAATTTGAATCTCAATGTCATACTGTGCAGCCAGCTCATAGAGTGATAGGATGTGTGGAAACACTGATGCAGCACCATGCATGCTCTGCACATCATAAGCAACTCCTTGGTTATCAGTCAACATCTTAACAGCTCGGTGTTGTAACAACGCAAGCCAATCCGGTTGTTGCAATAAGGTTCTGAATAATGAAAGCAGACCAGCCGCTTCTCTGCAAGTACTAGAAGCCAACTGCAATTCTGCTGGGATCTGCTTTGCATAGATACCAACACACATCCAGAGGCATTATCCGTACAAGATGCAGCTGCACCACCCACGCCTTTAACAGATGCATCAGATATAAGTATAACTCCTGGTAGCCTCCTGAACCAGTGACAACCATTATGACTTGACACATATGATTGCAACCACAACAGGTGCTGATGCAACTCTTTACCAATGGGCAAAGCTTGATCCCATGACAGCTTGCCAGTTATAGCTAAGTACAATTGCCGCGTATACAGCTTGCCAAAGGGCACAGCCAAAGCAAAACTAATGATCATGCCTGCAATTCTGGACAATAATCTAGGTGTGACAGCCGAGCCTGACAGCACATCATTTATAGTCATAGCAAACTTCTGCAGTTTCTTATCCGGCACTCTGCATGACAAATGTGCAAGGTCCAGAATCAACCCTAAATACAGCAGTGCTCGTTGAGGCCATAACACACACTTGGCAATTCCTAAATGAAACCCTAAAGCACACATAATCCGTACAGTAATAAGAATATCTAGCCAACATGCTTGCCTGGAGCCAGCCAAACCAATGCGGTCATCAATCATGTAACTAAATCGCCGCCCTTGACGACGCATAGGCATATAGGCAACAGTCATGATATCTGTGTAAGCTTTAACTGCTGATGATAGTCCAAATGGCAGTGCATTAAATATGTATGTATTACCTTCAAATGATACACATAGCAAGCATTGTGCTTGAGGGCTCAATGCTACATGGAAATAACCCTTAGTGCAATCAGTGACAAAACCCCAATCACCATCTTGCACAAGTGAAAATACATCTGGTAAGAGCTCAAACTGAACGGGTTCATACACCTCAAATATGTTGGTATAGTTGGCATCCATGCAGAGACGCATTTTACCAGTTGTGGGATGTATAGCAACAGACATTGGATGCACCACCAGTTCTGACAATTTCCATGGGCATTGAGGGTTCCACACACGAGCTGCTCCTAAATGGACATAATTTGCAAGCTCAGATCTAACAAAATCTGCATATTGTGCACAAGAAGCATTATTTGGAAACACAACAGGCTTTGGTACCGTACCTTGCAAGTATGATTCAACTTGAGCTGCACCAACTACAGCAGCCAGTGACTTTCTGGCTCTGTCCAACCTTGCTTCAAAGTGTGGATGCAGCTGCTGTTGTGTGGATAAAGGATTAACTAAAGTCAAAGAGTAACCATTCTGCAGCCAAGACAAAACTTTATCCACTACAGCAACGCCTGCAATACCTGTCATCTGCACATAAGCTTGCCACATATCCATATGCCTCAACAAAGATCCAGCATAAAATGTCTCACCAGACAACAAGTTCTGTTGAATGGCCTGTAACCATTGCTCATCTGTCCAGGCTGCATATGTAGAGCCCAGCTGCTCGTCAAAATGCAAAATGTCATGCCATGCAGACGAAAGTGCAAGTTGCTGATGCACTGCATTCCAACCTGTTGGCAGCATACTCTCAAGTGGAGCAGCAGGTGTCCAACCACCAGAAACAGCAGATACATCAGATGCAGGGACTGCACCACAATTACTTGCACCAATGCCAGGTACTGCACTTGCTGCTGCAATAGGCACAAAACCATCAGCTCTCAACACGGCTGAAGCATCTCGCAGCAGCTCTAGAAAGCCCAACTCAAGCTGCTGATCGCTGAAAAGAGCTGGCAGTTGACGTCATGTCCCCTGCAGTACGCTTTGAACCAACAATGCCACCAGGTACAACCCAATTACCTAGCCTATCTTGTTCTCCACCATGCTGTGCAAACACCTTGCCTCTGGCAGCATGCCATGGTGAAGGAGTACCTTTAACATGAGAAGCCACATCAGGGCAGCGCACACCTAGCATACAGCTGCCATCCATGCCAGACCACCACTTACATCCACGCTCTTCAGGCTTTTTGTCCTTCCAAGCTGCATCCACCACAGTCAGGTCAGCCCTCAGAGCAGCCATAGCTGGTGCTGCAAATGTGCTAGCACCAATTGAACGCCCCTGGCCACCACCAAGAGCAGCAAACCTGCTCCTTGGCATAGATGCAGAAGCTGCTGCAGCCAGTGCTGCCATTGCTTCAGCCTGCTTAGATTGCTCTGCCCTGCTGCGCTGCAAAAAGAACAGGTCCAACACCTTGCCCCAAAAGGGTGTTAGGCAGCGCCGCACATGATCCATCTGTGCCAGAAGCAGGCACGACCCTGCAGGTACAGGCATATCCTGCGACAATGCATCCACCACCTCCTTCCAGGGCCTTACATATAATGCTTCAACAGGTGCAGCATTAGGATGTGAGCCAAGCACCATTTCAAAAGCTGGTTTCATAACCTGCTCAGCAAAGCGCTGCCAGAACCATGATGTATCCTTCAGTGTAAGTATCTCTTGTGAAATGTCTTCAGCCAACCTTGTCTGCGCCAAAGATAGGGAGAGTAGCTTATCAGCAGCAGCTGTATGCCCCTGCTCAATACATGCTGTTTCTGCTGCTGACCTCATGTCCTGCACCAAACTCTGCACTTTGTACCGAGCGCGGTCCAGCAGCTCTTTGGTGATCATTGAAGGGGCACAGCAACAAGCACAAACAGCAGTTACCAGTTAGCAGCGTAGCATAGCACCACAAATAGAGCTGATAAGCATTATTGCAGTAGCAATCACTTCAATAGCTAAGTTAGGCATGCCCATATTTGCCCAGGCAGGCACTTGTTAGCGTGATAGCAGCAACAACAACAGCAGTAGCAGCAGCAGCAGCAGCACTGCTGCTGAGCAGCAACAGCAGCAGTAGCACTGCAGCTGAGCAGCAATAGCAGCAGCACTGGTACTAGGCAGCAGTGACACTACTGCTGAGCAGCAACAGCAGCAGTAGCAGCAGCAGTAGCATCACCACCACTGCTAGCAGAAGCACCGCTGCTGAGCAGCAGCAGCAGCAGCAGTAGCAGCGGCAGTAGCATTTGCCTCAGCGGCAGGGCTGTGCAGCATATACCAAGCTACCCTGACAAATCAGGCAGTAGCTTGACATACAATAGCATTTGCCCAAGCAGCAGAGTTGGGCAGCAAGCACGTGACTACCCTAGCAAATTAGGCTGTAGTCACAAGGCATAGCAGTAGCACCAGCAATTCAGCAGCAGAGCTGAGCAGCGGTCTCAACAACATTAGAAGATTGCAGCAGCGAACCGTATACAGTAAGACATGCAACCATTATCAGCACCAACAGCACAACGAAATTCATTGCTGCATATCTGACATAACTTCAACAGGCAACATCATACCTGGGTAAGCTCAGACTGCTGCGCAGCTGCTGTAGCTGCTACGGCTCCTGCAGATCCAATAGCTGGAGGGTGCAAACTGCCAGCAGGGTCCACTGCGCTGTGGCCAGGTACATGCTGGCTAATTGCAGGCTTGTGTGGGATGCCCGCTAGGATCACCGGAGCAAGTCCCGTATCGCGGGCTGCAGAGACCTGAGCCATGACTGCTAACACCTCCTCATCAGTGCCCAGCAATGACTGCGGCACCAGCAAAGCTTCGTTGCCCACAAAGCATTTATACTTGAACATGTTCCGGCGCTGATCCCACACGATAGCTTCATCACCAGAGTCAAAGGAGACAGGCACAGACTCAAGTTCGCCAGCATTGTTTACTAAGCATGCATGTACATTACTTAGTAAGCTCGAGTCAAGCGTAGTATATTTAGGCCCAATAGCCATCGCGAGCCAAACTGCAGAACACGCACGAAACTTTCTCGAGATGTCAGGTAGGGTCGCCCACGTCACGCGCTTTTTGCTCAATTGCAAGCCTAGCATAGGCTGCATGAAGCATAGCATATTGAAAGCAATTGCCTGCAGTAGCATGCAGCAGCGCTATATGATGCATGGTTAGATGGCACTCGAGCAGACGCTTTAACAATGCTTCCGTTTAGCAGTAGCACACTTGGGTAATCGCTGCCGTCATCCCGGACCACACGCTAATTTCCCTGTCACGTATGTTGGCAAGTGCAACAAATAGTTTGGATTGATCTGCGCGCCGCTGGGCGTTCGACATATGCACACGGCGTCATCCAACGCTCCACTAGATCGGACGACAGCTGTGCACTTCTGGCAACGAGGCATGGAGCAATTGGTGAAGCAGTCTTACGGAACCGGTTCGAACGTTGACAGCGTGCGGCACCGCTTCAAGAACGAGGCAAGTGTCTGTGGTTGGTGCTGTGCCCAGCTAGCCATCACCGCCCTTCGAGTGGTGCTCAAGGGCCCTTCTCGTGCAGTAGTGTATTGTGAAAAGCTGTTTTGATACGTATATTGTGCAACTAAGCCCTGCAGCAGCCCGTCTATGCTGCCACAGCAGCAACAAGGGTGGCATCAGGCTGGGGTTGTCTGTGCTGTACAGACCAGCTCAGTTGGCCTTGCAGGACGCACTGTGTACTTGTGTATGCTGAAAGTTCACTGAATAACCAGCCTGAGCTATTCTATATGTGTGCAGCAGTCCAGAAATACTCACTTTTGCTCAACACATGCAACCAAGCTGGTACCCTGACAGGCCGTTTACGCTGTGCCACTACACCTGCTGCTGTCTGCTCCTGCTGCCTGCCGACTCTGTGCAGTTGCTGCTGCTACGCAGCCGTTGGCACATCATCCTGATAGGTCTGGCGTTCCAATATGTGCACGGCATCTTCACACAGCTGGCGTACCGCATGCACCAGCCGGCAGCTCAGCCGCTGCACGACGTGGGCTTCCAGTTGATACCGGTGAGCAGCAGCAGCAGCAGTACAAACAGCGTTGGGAGCACCAAGATGGGCGGCATCATGAAATGCAGCAGTGCGTGTACGTGCTTCGCAAATGGAACGACCTTGGCGCATTTCTAGTGCCCTGCAAGCTGCAGTTGCTTCATGACATCTGGCCGCCTGACATTGACTGTATGTTTGTAGGTTTCCTCGCCACCACTTGCGGCAGAGTTGCCCTGACCGGCTCCTGCTGCTCCTGCTGCTACTGCTGCTGCCACAGGAGCTGCCTGCAAGCGCGCGTTGGGTATCTGAAGCTATCTTCACCGCGCTGCTGCTCTCATTCATTGCCTGGACGTTCACCCCTCTGCTGGCACAGCGCAACTTCTCGACGGCGGTGCTGTGGACGCGCCTGCTGACAGTGCTTGTAGGTGCGTATGGCAGCGTTGGCTGTGCAGCGGGCCAGCAGAGCGTACATCAGCCACGCATATGTGGTGCACACAATGTGGCATCTCCAATGCCTGAGGCAGCGCCGCAGAAACAGCATGGGTCCCAATGCGCCGCTGTATGCACAAATCTCCCTGTCCTGACAATCACCTTTGTTTATGTCTATTTTGCAGTATGCCAGTCGCTGCGCATCCTATCCTTCAGTTCCACTCAGCTGCCCGGCCCAGCCCCGCACTGCCACGCTGGCACGCTCACAGCCACACGGCCGCCAGTGACAGCCTGGTGGCAGCACCTGGTGGTTGATGTGAAGCGGCAGGTGGCCACAAGCTGTGGAGACCTCATCTTCAGCTCCCACATGACCTTCATACTCACAGGTACATTGCCGCAGTGAGGCTATCAATGCAGCTTTACGTGCCCTGCGGCCAGTGGTTTGATGGCACAGGGTAGCTGTACTTAAGGTTGCTGCCATCCTGTTGTGTCCTTTGGCTTGAGTTGCAGTGGATGCTTTTGTCAGATGGCGCATGCCCTGGAAGCTGCTTGCAAGACAGCCGCTGTAATACGGTATTCTGTTTTGTTGTTGTAAAGAAACAAAACACAGAAAACATGCTGAAGGTGATGTCTCAGCTGTCATAGCACAACGAGCAACATCATGACTCCCTGCATGCAGCTTACGAGCCACTTGCTGCTGCTGTGCGCGCTGCAGGTGTTTTTGCCTACACCCACTATGGTGGCAAGCGACTCGTAAAGGCTGCAGCATGGGCAGCCGCAGCAGTGCTGGCGCTGCTCATCATTGCGGCACGCAAGCACTACACTGTAGATATAGTGATCGCATGGTACACCGTCCCCATGGTGTATACGCTGCTGCATGTCTTCTGGTGCCAGCGCTGCAGCAGCACCAGCAACAGCTATGCAGCATTGCCTACTACAGCAGAGACAGATTATGTAGCGACCATGTCAGCAGGCAAAGAGGGCTGTGGTCGCTGTGGTGCTGGAGGTTCCGCAAGCAGTAAGCAGCAGCAGATTGAGTTGCCAAGCAGCTGGAAAGCAGCAGATTGCATCCGATGCTGCGGCAGCAGCAGCAGTGGCAGCTACTGCAGCAGCTACAGCATTAGCCCCCGCAGCGACAGCTGGGATGCAGGTGCTGCTTACGGAGGAGTCAGCACAGGTGGCGCTGGCGGCCACACTGTCTCCCCTCGGCGTGCTCGCAACGTCTGGCTGTTTGGACATGCTCCGTGGCAGCAGCAGCAGCAGCCTGCTGACGTTGCTGTGGACCTGGAAGCACATGCACTGGCCTGAAGCCTGTTACGGTGTTTACCAAATGATACATCAGTTGCCGCAATGTGGCACGTAGCTATTGGAAGGTTGAGGCGGTGGACCAACACTTGGTTGGGGCAAGCTCGAGTGTTGAAGAGATGTTATGGTTGTGCAGGGGGGCCCTGCAGCTTGCAAGAGCAGCGTGGTGTTTGACAGACAACAACCAGGCATGCTCTCCACCACTGGTGCTGCTTCAGAAAGCCGATTTTTTTTGACATACTCTGAACAGTCGCACTGGCAGCAGTGGTTGTCACTGTGTATGGCCAGGCTCCTACCTTGGTAGTGCACAGGATGTGTCAATTGCAGACGCCTCCAGAGGGGCTAGTGGTGTACTGTAGCTATTGAGCAGCGCAGTCCAATGATATATTCACGGGAGCATTAGCTGAATGGCCAGCAACCTTGCATCTGCAAGCTAGTAGCTACCGTTGCTGTGCATTCTGCCTGCAGTTTGCAGTGCAGACCACATGCAGTGATTGTCTTTTAGGCATGCTGTCTGGAGATGGCAGGGAGCAATTGTCAGTACTTGTTGTAGCCTACCCAGTGTACACCAGTTCTGAGGCTTGTTCAGGCATGCTGTGCGTGTGATGCTGGAGAGGTCCTAGTTATTGATGACTTGCAAACTTTATTGAGCCTTGGACTACCATTGATGTCGCTGACTCGGAGTTTGCTGTACTGCACACCACATCATTTGGCATGTTTGTACAAGTTGCTGCAGGCATGTCGTTGTATGGACTTGACTTATGCGTTCGGTCTGGGTTCGGCTGAGTGACTTGATTGTATCCTTGTAGGCAGCTGCAGTGGTTGCTATGCACTCCAGGGGCAGCTTTGCAATGGAGCGTTCAACAGGATATTCATGAGTATTTCTCGTCATGAGCATGATGCTATTGGCTACAGCGTTGTTGTTGTCAGCAAGCATTGCATTGCGCGTGGGTTATCTGTCTGGCAAGTCACCGTAAATACCAGTGGCAGCTCAGACGAGATGGCACCACCAGCAGTGGCAGCTATATAGCCTGAGAAATGACTTGTTGTATGCTGCCAGCACGCTAAGCGTTGCGTGTTCCGGTGTGGACATCTTGGTAGGCAATGGTTGCTGATATGCCAGAATGCTCATGACCAAACTGTGCCTCGTGAGTTGAGTCACTCCTGCGCTAGGTTTGCGAGGCTCGCTCTTGTTTGAAACATTGCTTGTGATTCCTGTACTGTGTCAGAGCAGAGCCTGTTGGGCTCAGCAGAGTGCGTTGCCTACAAACTGTATTGGTGTTGTGTGTTGTTGGTGCAGCTATCTGTTTTACATAAGAGGCCTTCAGCAGGCTCAGACAGCATGCATCTGCATTTGCAGAGTGATTCGGCACTGCATGCCATGCTTGAAGCAACATAGATAGCATGTGTATGGTTTTTTTCATGCCTCACTGCGCATGCTGTTTTGCAGCACCCTGATAGCATGGATCCATCCGGATGTGCTACAAAGCATGTGTGTACGGCTGTTCACCACACACGCACAGCAGCGGCAGTGCTGTTGCAGTCAACAGGGTTTAAATCAAAGTGGCTGTCTGTGAGGTGCAGGCTGGGGCAGCAGACCGTCCGGCCAGGCCTGCAGTGTGGGAGCTCTGTTGGTTCCATGAGGAGTGCGTGGGCGCCAATTCTTGGTCGCCAAGAGTCTGTGCCAGAGTCTGGCCCAGACGTCACATTCATTGGCATGCATGCAGCACGCAGTAACTGTGTCTGCTGGCAGCGGGCACAGCATTTTGACATGTGCCAATGACGTGGGCACCATTTGCAGCGCGTTGGACGCTGTTGCGGTGGCAACGGACACTGCCTGCAACAGTGCGCAGGCGCAGCGCGCAGCACTGCCTTGCTCCATATCAGCTGAAAGTGCTGTGTTACCCCAGAGTCTCACAGTCACTGGCACCTGCTGCAACACTACGACCATCATGCATGCTTGACTGACGTTGCTGTCATCTTCCCACAGATCTCCAGTAGCCATGGCAATGACACTTCTTTATGCTTGATCATCAGTGCTGTAATGTTCACCATTTGTTGAACTTTAACAGTCTTGCCAATTGCTCCCTACCCTACACGTTGCACGCTCAGGGTGGCACCCACAGACTCTGTCAGACAAAGCTTGACAGCTTGACTTGTGCAACCAGCACGCAAATGGCAAACACCAATTGGTGCAAGCTCCAAGTTCATGCCGTATCTGGAACCTGCCAATGTTGACCAGTCAGAGTGATTACAGAGATGCTATGGCTTGGCTTGATCGGCAACATGAGCATCATCATTGCTGGTCATGACCTCATCACCCTAACATCCCAAGCAGCGTTGAATGGCAAGTCACACGAAAGGAACACACACGAACGAAAGTACACAACAAGGCGCCAGCCTTCAACTGCTCTTGAACTTACCTACTGTCTCCCACACTTCGCAGCAGCAGTGTCTCAGCTGCTTGGCATCATCGTGATGGGCCATGTGCATACCAGGAATGAAGTACTAGCTAGCCTGGGAAAGGATATTGTGCCTCACGCATGCCAAGAGCACCGTCCAGTCCATCAACCTGATATGCTGGACCTTCCTCCGGCTATGACACGACCGAATTCAGTATCGAATATGTATCAACACCATGTGACGAGCTCTCAACATCGCCGCCACCAACGGCTCACAGTACCCAGTGCAGTGTTTAGAAAGTATGTTCCCCAGAATGGTTGCAGGGTTCGAGCCACTGGCTGTTTGAAAGCCTGTGGCCTCACCCTAAAACCTAACCCTGCCAGTTCTGTTGCACCTGATGGCCCATACTTGTGCTAGTGCTGTTCACACAAACAGCCTGATGATGGACGAAGAGTCCGAAACGCGTCGCTCAATGTGTAACAATACTTACTAGCAACAGACAAGTGACTTTGAACGGTTGTTGAGCAGTGATAGCCAGTCAGTACACACCCCACACAAAACTCAACATCGCCGCCACCAACGGCTCACAGTACCCAGTGCAGTGTATGTTTGTTATACATGCAGCACAGACCGCAACCAGCGGCCGCCTCATTAAACAATGCAGACAGCAAGATCTCGGTGCTTCCCAGTCGTACAGCAACGTGCAGTTTCACACAACCAACAATGCTGCAGCCGCTACACAGCTTTCAGCAATGACAATTGCGCATTACTAATGATTGCGGCAATCATCGTGCAAAGTTTGCACACAGTCCGGTACCCACGCATTGGATTGTGATGTCGGCACACCATGCTCTACAGCAGCAGTGCCATCAGCAGGCCGCCAGCCACCACAGACATGGCACCCAGCCTCAAGGATTCTCCTGCGTTCTTGGGCGCCGATACAATCTCAGCAGTGTCGTTGCCAGTGTAGCCTGCGACGGCGCTGTCCACATCCGCAGCCACTGTTGGGTCGTAGTAAATGGTTGTGAAGGAGGGGAAGCCAAGAGTGACCATGACGTGTGGGCCATGCTCCATTACGGCTGTAGTGACATTGTAGAGCTCGGTGCCATTGATGGTGTCATATGCAAAGGCCTCGAAGTCCATCATGGCAGCCCTGCCTGGCTTGCCAGTGAGCAGAGCAATCTGCTTGCGGGGCTTGCCAACCTGCAGCAATCGAAGTAAGCAGCAGAGGCAACATGTGGCTGAGCAATCTGCCTGGCTATAAACTCGACCACGTCTTGCATGTATCGCTTGCAAAGCATTGTGTTGTGGTTCTGCTGAAAGGCCGCTCTCGATCCTGTGCAGTGCATGCATAGCCACCACAACTCCTAGTTTCTAGTTTCGCTACTGATCAGTACTCATGAGTAGCATGCATAGTGCAAGTTCATGGTTTTACAGCTTGCAGCTGTGATAGCAGCACTGCAGCTTACCACGCGGGGGCCACGGGGGTGGGGTGGGCGTGACAGCTTGCCAGCACCAGCACCGGCACCAGCACCAACAGCACCGGCCTCCTTGGCATGGTTGTTGCCATTGCCATTGCTGTTGCCATTACCATTGCCATTTGCGAGGAGCTTCCTGTTGCCTGAGGGGGTGGACTCGGTGGTTTCGTTGCTTGCTGTTGCATTGGAGGTGATTTCGTTGCTTGATGTTGCATTGGCGCTCACAGGTTCCGGCATGTCTGCAGGCAGGAAGCAGACATAGCAGGGATTGGCCATTAGCTTTAGAGTGCTGGTAATGGTAATGATCTTGCAGGAGACACCCATCTTCCAGCTCTGGCATGGGCATGATTGCAATAGTTGTCGTGCTGCGTGTGCTAATGAAACACAACTTGATGTTGCATGCTTGAATCAACCCGTTTGCATATGGTGCCTTGCATGACGTTGCAACATTCAATAGTCAGTAGACATAATGTGCCGAAGCGCCTGCTTAACTTCCTCATCATCATCCTGCTCGCTCTCAATGGGCTTGGCAGCATCGCCTGCAGCAGTGCTCGTCTTCAGCTCCACCTGCAGGGTGTTGTTGGCGCTGCAGAAAGGCCTGCAGGAAGGCAACAGGAAAGAAGATAAGCACCAAGCAGCAGCACAAATGTTTCACACTGATGTTACAGCAGTACATCAATATGCTGTGAGTGCCACGCTAGCAGCGAACAGCACCGCACCATGAGCACATCAGCGCAGGTGCAAATGTTGCTGGCAGCGCATAGCTTTGCAGCACGCTGCCACTATGCAGAGCGTAGGAGCACTCGCCATCCCTTTGCCTCAATGCTGAACTTTGTGGTGTTGGCTGGTGCCACCACAGTGTTGTTGGCGCCATAAGGGAAGATGACATCACTGCTGAAGCCAAAGTAGACCTTGACTGCCAGGTAGCCAGCAGCGTAGTCAGCCTCGCTCACTACAGGGCTTGCACAGTTGCTGCCATTGTACTGGAGGGCAGTCAGATTGGTGAACGGCAATGTCATGAGGACATATGTGACGTTGGCGCTGTTGACCGTCTCAAAGCCTACATCAGCATCAAGGCAGCAACAGCAGCAGTGGTTATAGGATGGTTGGCGCATGTGCTATATCAGCAGTCACACAACTGCTGGGCTTTCGGTATGTTTCGATGTCAGCTTCAGGCTGCATGATGATGCAAGTCGTTCAGCATGGAGGAAGAACAGGCTCAGCCTGGCTGCTGTTGACCTCGGGCCTGACAGCTGTTGCAAGCTCACCTGTTGTGTACTCAGGCTTCGCAGCTGCGAGGCTCTCAATACTATGGACAGGAAACTTCTGGCCGGCTTCCGTCTGCTCATAGACTGAGCCAAACTCCACGCGCACCCAGCTGCTGTTGTCCCCAGAAGGCGCGAATTCGAACTTTGGTGCTTTGCCGATAAACTTCAGGCTGAAGCCATTCACATCGTGACTATCATCTTGCTCAACTTTAGTACTGACAGCGAGCACGAGCAGTGCTAGGACGAGAACGGCGTGCAGCTTCATGTGGAGTGGCAAAAGTTCTGGCTTAGCTGTGTTGTGTTGCTTGACCTAAGCCTAATTTCATTACCGTTATAGACTTAGTTCTCTCTTCAACGTGATTCTGGATTCCTAAACCATATCGCGTCACAGCTGGCTAACATGAGCAGTGACAAGCACCTTCCTGGTTGCACAGGCTGTGGTGCGGCAAGGCCAGGCCACAACATGCCATTTCAGCAGGCCTATGCAGGGAAGAATGCAGAGCAATCGTAGGTACGGGAAGCACATAACATGGGGATAGCTCGCAGTACAGAAGGGACCAAACAAGTTGTGCGCTCACTGAGGCGTGCGGCTTGCGCCACCACCAACAGTAAGCCATTGACACTGGACATAGGAACATGCTACGAATTTTGCAGCGTGAAAATGAGGATGTTCGTGTGTTACACCACTGAGCATCACCTGATAGCACTACTAGAAAATCATCTTGTCAAGCTTTGTGCAGCCTGCAGCCTGCTGCCGCCGCTGGCACACAGCCAGACTTAGGCTGCGTTCTGCACAGCCGGACTTGGGCTGTGTTCTGCACAGTAGCAGGGATGGTGCCTCAAACACTCCCATGCTTGCAACCGTTGCAAGGCAGTACAACACTCTGTGTGCGTACTGCTGCACATTTCCCAAACTGAGTTGGTGCCAGTTGAAATAGAACACAGAAATGCTGAACAGCCATGTGCAAAAGCACCACTCTGTACACACCATGATTAGTGAGCACCAGCAACCGAGCACTGTTGGTGCTGGAACAAGAGAAACACAGCCCTGCTGCGCTTTAAACTGAGTTGGTGCCAGTTGAAATAGAACACAGAAATGCTGAACAGCCATGTGCAAAAGCACCACTCTGTACACACCATGATTAGTGAGCACCAGCAACCGAGCACTGTTGGTGCTGGAACAAGAGAAACACAGCCCAACCAAGCACGTCCCCGGCACCACTTTCAACAAGTACGTGTGTCATCACCTGCGACACTACACTGCAGCAACGCAGCCTGAGCTGCCAACCTCGCACCTACCCAACAGCACCGCCTGCCTACCACAGCTGCAACTCCCAGTAAGCTCGCTGCAGCTGCAGCAACACCTGCTGCTCGCTGCCAGCACTGAAACCGTCAAACCTTGCTTGCTGCCGGCGCTGCCGCTGCTGCCTCTGCTGCTGCACAAGCATGCACACCTCCTGCCAGCAGCGGTTTCCAGTTCTCCTGCAAGCTGAAGGTGCCCTCAGACACCGCTTAGTACCTGATCCAGTACGTCCTCCTCCTGAACCAGTTGTAGTCTGGCAGGAACTGCGTGTCGCCCACAGCAGCAATCGCCAGGTCCTGGTCGTAGATGAAGCGGTCAGCAACTGCGCGCACAGTGTCTGCGTCCACCGCGTCGATGCGTGCAAACATCTCTGCCTTGGGGATGCGGCGTTCGTACACCAGCAGCTCGCGTCCAATGGACTCAGCAACGTCTGCATGACGCACGGTGCAGCAGGGATTTGGTGAGCACCAGAATAACAGCAGTAATCGAGACAGCATGCGAGGACTTGTAACCTGGTGCAAGCGCAAGTATTGACAAAGTAGGGCATCAGCGATAAAACTGATTACCAAACAGCTCGCATTGATGCGCAGTTCACCAACTGCCGCAAACCACCTCGGTATGTGCCGACACATCTGTTACCAGTCCCAACACTGCTACCTCCAAACCACACAACCTTCACAGCCATGCCACCTCCTCCCCCCTTGACCTCATGCTGGCTGGAGTCCTGCAGGAACCGCTGGCGGGCCTTGAGCTGGTTGCATGCGAGTGCCACGTCAGCCTCCTTCACCTCATAAGACAACACGCACCCAGCACCCAATACTTGAAGTTCTGCTGCACGCCCCATCACACCCCAAACGACACCCCCCCCACTGCTGTTGCTGGGATCCTGCAGGACCTGCAGGTTTTCACCACACCCGCAAACCAGACACCTGCTCTCCTCGCCCTGCCGATCCCACCCCACCACCCACAACCCCTGCTACTCACGTTGGCTGGAGTCCTGCAGGAACAGCAGGCTGGCCTTGAGCTGGTTGCGTGCGCGTGCCACGTCAGCCTCCTTCACCTCGTAGCACATCTTGGTGATCTCGTTCATCAGCACCCAGGACAGGTCCTGGCTGCGCTCGCGGTCGGTCACAGCATACACACCGAACAGCCCAGTGTCGTGGTAGTTGGTGTTGAAGGCCATGAATGCGTCAGCAAGCTCGTCTGAGGCAATCTTCTGCGTGAGCAGGCTGCCTGCGGGGTGCACGCGGGCGAGCAGAGGGTTTGCAGGACAGGCAGACACAGCAGCAGCAGGCACAACGGGTTGATGTACAACACAGCAGTTGATGTTGAAGGCCATGAACGCGTCAGCAAGCTCGTCTGTGGCGCTCTTCTGCGTGAGCAGGCTGCCTGCGGGGTGCAACAAGAAAAAAGAGGGTTTGCAGGACAGGCAGGCACAGCAGCAGCAGGCACAACGGGTTGATGTACAACACATTAGTTGGTGTTGAAGGCCATGAACGCATCAGCAAGCTCATCTGTGGTGATCTTCTGCGTGAGCAGGCTGCCTGCAGGGTGCAAAAGAGAAAATGGGGTTTGCAGGACAGGCAGGCACAGCAGCAGCAGGCACAACGGATTGATATGAAGCAAAGGAGTTGGTGTTGAAGGCCATGAACGCATCAGCAAGCTCATCTGTGGTGATCTTCTGCGTGAGCAGGCTGCCTGCAGGGTGAAAAGGGGGGGAGTTTGCAGGACAGGCAGGCACAGCAAGCAGGCACAACGGGTTGACCGAACACGCAGCAGCACAGCAGACAGCACCAGCCACATAGCACGCCCTCAATAGCTACCCTTCTAGCACTTGCTGCTTTTCTCGGCTTTGCAAAATGTCCAATGTTTGCCTATCTGAGATTCATACATGCGGATATATGCGCACAGCTCATGCACATGCACCAGGTGTGCAATATGTTGCTCTCACCTGCGTGCTTGCCGCTGGTGTTGTTCCTGTCCCATCCACCCAGCATGGTCTGCATCACCATCAGCGGCACACTGTCGGGGTCTGTCCATGCAGCGCCCTTGAAGGCCACTGCCATGCAGCACTGCTGCTGGTCGGGGTGGCGGTCCATCACTGAGGAGCCGGTGTACAGGGAGGGCTCCTGCGAAGGGGCACAGTGCATAATGTTGTTCAGACATTGTAATTCAGACAATTCCAGTGCTTCCAGGAAGCTGGAGATGGCGGCAAACACATTGCACTGGTGCTATTGCTGGTGTGGCAGTCATTTGCTGTAGGCGTAGAACACCATACAGTGATGCTGCAAAGCGATGCTGTGCCAGTGCTACGCGGGACCTCCGCAGTAAGCGGCTAGCACAGGTGCCTGTATCGCCTGCTTTGCGCCTTGTCTGCACGCGCCAAGCACTGGTGCCGACTGCTTGTACGCTTCATGTTCCATGCTTTTCGCACCTTGGCCACGAGTGCTGCAACGCTGGTCTCTGGTGTCTCATCTGGCACGCTGCCAAAGGTTGACTCAGCTGCCTTGACCAGGTCAGCATGGTCAACCGCACCAGCTGCAGCAAGCACCATGCGGGGGCCCCTGCAAACCAGTAAACAACGACACAGCAGGCTCTTTGGTGCATGCACGCGTAAGGTCAGCATGGTCAACCGCACCAGCAGCAGCAAGCACCATGCGGGGGGGCCCTGCAGACCAGCAAACAAAGCAACGCAGGCGCTTGAGTGCATGCACGCACATCATGCATACCCGGGTGATCAACCAAGCACTGCCTGCTGCTCTGCTGCTGTTCCTGCAGGCAGCTCTTCATGTACAGCCAGCAGCAGCAAACCTGCTGCAGGAGCAGCACTGCGCCTGTACAAAAGAATGCTGCCGTACATTCCACCAGGTCCCCCTCGTCTGCCTTCCTGTCCGCCCTGCTGCTGCTATAACAATGCATCACAGGCTACGATACGCACGAATGTGTGCAGTCTTATGTCGACTACATCCAGCTGATATGCAATCAGCAAAACTCCCAGCAGCTGTTGCACAACATGCTGCTACATTGTGCTTGTAATATGCCGGGTCACTGCAGCTGCGGATGTTGCGGCATTCGGTTGCTACGGCACCGCTGCATAGCCACCACTGCCGTGCTGATACCACTTGTCATAGGTGGCTAGTACTAAGCGCTCTGCTCCTGCTCCCTGCTAGAGCTGCTGCTGCTAGTGCAGTTGCATGCTGCTTGCACAGCAGCTGCTCAGATGCAAATGTCTGCTGATGCACACTATCAGTCACAATCGTAGGCAGGCGTTACTGCAGACCCCCCTTTCATGATGGTTGACTCACTGGCAACCACTGAGTGAACCATTACGACAGGGGGGTGTGCAGCAACGCCTGCCTACCTTTACGGCAACGGCTGCCGTTCGTTGCGGCTGATCTGCAGGGCCCTGACTTCTTGCATCCTGCGGCTGCTGGAGCAGCACTGCCTGCAAGGTGCTGCCATGCAGTTGACCAGCTCATGAATGCTTGCTTGCGGCTACTGCTGCGGTCTGCTGCGGTTCCTGCTGCAGGCCTAAACAAAGCTCTTTCAAATTTCCATCAAGTTCCATTGAAGTCCGCAGCACATGTGCTGCCATGTAGTCCACCAGGCCCTGCCTGCTGCCCTGCTGCTGCTGCTGCAGGCCCGGATTTAACCCTGTTTCGAATGTTTTACATTCCCCCCACATGTAGTGTGCTGCATGTAGTCCACCAGGTCCTGCCTGCTGCCCTGCTGGCTGCTGCTGCAGTCTGCTCCTGCTCCTGCTGCAGGCCTAAACCCAACCCTTGCTCGAAATATGAAACTGATGTGCCGCACCTATAGTGTGCTGACATGTAGTCCACCAGGTCCTGCCTGCTGATGCTGCGGATGTTCTCCTCAGGCCCCAGGATGGTGCGGCCCAGCGGCGAGTGCTGGAAGGCTGTGGCATGCAGGTGGTCAAACACCAGCTCGCTGGTCTGCTTGTTCACCTGCAGGAACGCCAGCAGCAGCACCAGCAGTGTCAGTGGCAGACCAACGGCAGACCAGAGGCTGGTTGTGATGCATGTGTTGACGAAGGATGAAGGCAATGGCATGTCTACTGACCAACTGCAGTGCCGCAGGCGCGGCAACCGCCGCATGTTCGTCATCACCAGCATGTGTCTAGGATGATGGTGATGAACATGCGGCGATTGCCACGCCTTCTCAATCTGCTTCTCCCGTGAGCGATGACGTCAGCATGCAGCAGCAGTACACCAGCAGCAGTACACCAGCAAGCAAAAACAAGCCTAACAACGGTGGTGTGGAGCGCAGAATCGACTGCGATGATGCTATGGCTTGATTGGTACCATGATGATGACCCACAGCATGCAATCATTAGGCAATAATCAGCAACCAAAACAAAACGGAAGGGGTAGAGTGTCTGTCCGTGGTCACCATGGTGCTGGCCGCCGGACAACACGATCACCCATATCATGATAAGCATTCATTGATGCCAGGAAACCGCACTCAGTGCAGTCATGGCATGATGCAAAAAGGGGCCCAAGCACAGCATGCTGCGCAGGTGCAAAAGCTTGTGCATGCAACAGCCTGGCAGGGGGTGCAAGCAGCCGCAGTGCCGCACACCTCCTCCATCTCTCGCAGGATGATTTGAAACCCACAATTGGTGGACCACCTCCATGATTGGCTAGACCAAATGGCTATACAATTTATGAATTGACAGCAGCAGTGGCGCACCTCCTCCATCTCACGCAGGATGACGTCACGCTCCCTCACGATGGCTGCCTCGTCCAGCTTGCTGTTGAGCAGGATGTCGCCCAGGATGCTCAGCGCCTTGCCCACGTCCTTCTTCATCACCTGCACACACGCACACAGCCCCCTTTGATTACTATACTCTCAATTTGTTGAGGTTGCAAGACGAGTCAGCAGCGGCTAGTCAAAGAGGCTATTATCATAAGACGCATTGCAACGATCCAATGCTGAATCTGTGCACCCACCCTCGCCAACATTCAAGATCAAAACCAGTGGGGAAGTGTGTGAAGGCAGCAACAGGATTAGCAGCTCTCACACAACGCTGTCAAGCTGTGTCACAAAGTGCATTGAGGCGGTTGCTGTGCGACTGCTTCCTACACATCAACAACATGCACTGCTTCCTTTTGGTGCACTTGTGCATCATACAGTGTGGGCAGCAGCACGCTCGATATTCAGAGTCATTGCGACCGCTGTGCCTGTTTCCACTTTGCTAATGAAAGCTAGCGTCTCTGCTGCTGCTCTTGCTGAACCAGCCTGCCACCCCTGACATGGTTAGCGTGTACAGCACGCCGCGCAGCAGATGCATCATACTGCTGCTAGTCAAATTGCTATGCAGTATGCAGTGCATGATGCACTGCAAGTTCACAGCAGCTGTGCCAGACAGCCCTGCTACTGCAGATTGCCATTGGTCCTGGCCGTGACGGCAGCCAATAGCCACACGACACTGTTCACTGCTGCTGTTGCTGCTGCCATTGCTGTGCTGCCCAGCACCGCAAGCTACAGTGTGCTGTCCAGTCAGCTCCCAGATGCTGCTGCGGCGGCTGCCCTCCTGCTGCTTGCATTGCAATTGCTGCTGGCAACCTGCTCCGCTGGTCAGCAGCTGTATTCACAGGCGTCGTCCCTGCACAGCAGCACCACACAGTACAAAGCAGCTTGCGCCAGTTGCAACGTTAGCAGCAGCACCAGCAGCGCACCTTTGCGTAGTAGCATGTCTGCTCGCGCCCGGTGTAAGCGTTGAGGCTGCCGCCCATGTTCTCAATCTCAACCTCCAAGTCCTTCACAGTGCGGGTCTGCAGGCAACAGCAGACAATAGCAGGCAACGGCAATATTAGGCAGAACGCATCGCGTGTGTTGCTCGAAACTTTCACATGTGCTGGTTCCTGCAGTTGCATCAATGCCATGCTTGCACATGCTGGGCATGCATGCACAAGCACTACTGCAGCTTGCCATGCAGTTTGACTGTAAAGGCAGCAGCTGCATAGCCAGTGCTGCTGCTATCAGATAGTGCTGCTGTTGGTGCTGCTGCTGCTGCTGTACCTTTGTGCCCTTGAACAAGATGTGCTCCAGGAAGTGAGCTGTGCCATTGTTGGCATCGTTCTCAAAACGACTGCCAGAGTTGATCCAGATGCCCACAGTTGCAGTCTCCGCATATGGGTTGGCCTCAGTAGCAACACGCAGGCCATTGGCGAGTGTAGTCACCTGACACGCAAACAGCCACAGATGCCACACGATGATGACACTTTCTCCTATATCTTACACTGCATACTGCTCGATCGAGTGCCCGATCTACTACGCACTCCCCACGCCCAACCCTGCAGATCTCTGCCTACAGGCACTGCCACCCGGTGCTGGAGCGCCTCCGACGTCCTGTATGGTGCTACTGCTACTTCAGCCTTTAGAAGTCTACGCAGCTCCCAGCTGCTGGCCTCACCTGGGTCTCAGGGATGGAGGACAGCAGGGGTGTGTGATCAATTGCTGCCGGGAACGGGTTGCTGTAACGCAGGAAAGGACTACCAGCGACCTCGACAGCTGCTGTGGCGAAGGCACGGGCTGCCAGGCCCAACACATGG
The DNA here is from genome assembly GCA_902809745.2 of Tetradesmus lagerheimii. Classification (NCBI taxonomy): domain Eukaryota; kingdom Viridiplantae; phylum Chlorophyta; class Chlorophyceae; order Sphaeropleales; family Scenedesmaceae; genus Tetradesmus; species Tetradesmus lagerheimii. The sequence continues at coordinate 127,164 of CADDIJ020001048.1, read as the reverse complement.
CCTGCTTGCCTCTGCACTGTGTTCAGCATCGTTGCAAACGGCAGCAGCCACTGTGCTGCTGTCAGCCAGATAAAACAAAGCGATCTTTACGGCTGCTACCTGCGCGAGTCGTCTCTGGTTCGAGCTGTCGCTGGTTCAGGGACGTGCACTGTCCTAACACCCTGAAGTGACAAGGACATCTGGGGTAGTGATGCAGGTGCCAGAGGCTAAACTCAATGTGTTCCAAGCTACAATTTGACCTTCTTCAATGTCTGCAACGCAACAGTGCTGTTCTGCTAGTAGAACACCTTGCAGGGCGGCGATATTTGCCAGCCTTGCACTGACGCACCAGTGCCGCAGTGACCACGAGCTGCCTGTGCCTTCTCAGGAGATGCCAGACTCAGTAATATACTAGTGTCATGAACTTGATGAGCACCACAGTATAAATCCTGATAGCGTTACAGAATACAAGCGCAGGTGACAACTTGCAACTGCCACAAAACAGCAACAGATGGCTGCTGTTGCACCATGTGCAAGCGGGGACCGGTGATGTGCCCAACCCCAGCAAACTCAACGTGAGACAGCAGCAACGAAAGACCGCTGCTGGTCATCATGCCACCACCTGTCTTGTGAGTACCAAAAATGAGCTGCGCAGGAGCACACGCCGGCAGCAGCAGCATGCCATAATCAACAAACGCATGATACCACACTTGCACGCAGCCAGCCGCTGCTCACTGCTTGCCACTGCTGCTAGCCTCCGCACCCTTCTTGCCTTTCTGTTTTGCTTCCAGTTTTGCCTTCAACTGCTGCTGAATGTACTGGGCTTTCAAGCGCGCCCGCTTTGTTGCTAGCTGCTCTTCCCGCTGCGCCTTGGCAACAGCTGCTGCCTCGCGCCCGGCCTGCAGGAGCAACCACCAGCAGGACATGCAAGGGCAAGACATGAACCGGAATGCTCCGCTCCCCATGTCTTTGACTGCACCCGTGCATTCTATCGTCGGCTTGCAAGGCAGCCTCAAGCAGCACCCCACGCAGGTTCATCAAAACGTGCGCCATCTCCAAACACCCCAACTGGTAGCAGATAACCCCATGCTGCTGGCACGGGGGACTAGGCAGAGCCCAACTTTTGGTGCCCCAAAACAACTACAGTGTGTTTATGCCACTCACCTGAGTGAGACCACTGAGTTCTTTCACTGCATTTCTGTGCGCTGTCTTCCGCTGCTGCTCCTCCTCCTGCTGCTGCATCAGCGCTGCTTCCCGCTGCTCCCACTCTCTCCGCTGCAACTCCCTGCATGCAGGCATGTGTGGCAGCGGTGGAACATGAACAGCATTGCTTGAGGTATGATGTTGCTTTCATATGGAGCATAAAAAACAGTTCACTTTACATGAACATGCAGACACCACCAGAGTCGTTTGAGCTTCACGCTTGCGATCAATACACCCCACATGCTTGCAATCAATACACCCCAGGTGTCACAAGCAACGCCAGCAGTAACATAGTACTAAGGTGTGTGGTGCCGCGTCATCATGTTCTGCCGGCACAGCGTGCTGGCTGACACAGCAACTGAGCAATTGGTGCAATCGCCACCCGAGCACAGCCTGCTGCCGTACATACTGTCCTGCACCAACTGCTGTCATTTCGACCATCCTATTAGCCCACCTAGCCATATCTTCAGTCATCATGCCGCCTGAGCCCGCAACAGCTGCTTCTGACGTGTCAACTGGGTCTCGCAGCCTGTCATTCCGCAACCATTCCTCTTCCTGCTCTTCCTGCTGGTGTGACGGCCCTTTGCGCCAAAACTCCACCTGCCAAGAAGCAGCACACCATGTTACAAAACGCACACCATAACGTGATGATATCCTGCAGCTGCACAGCCGTTCAAGTTGCACCAGCCGGTTTTGACTGCATGCACCGTTGACGCCCAAAGCCACAAGCTATTGACTTGCAGAATACTATGAAGCAACATCAGCAAACCAACAGCATATGCACATGCTACACTTTCAGCATGCTGTGTCAGCCATTCATGTGCATTCAACGTCTTCTGCACCAGCTGCTGCCTTCCTCACCACCCACCTCATACTTTTCGTGTTCATCGTCCTCATCTCCCCGTGCTAACCGCTCGTACAGCTGCGCTTTGCGCTGCAATGCTGCGTTGCTCTCTGCCAAGCGCTCTGCCCCGCTGCCTGTGCTCTTCAGCTGCAGCTGCCTGTCACGTGCCTCCCGTGCCTCTACCCCCGGGTTCTTTATGCTGGACACATCAATGCCTGCAAGGAACACAACAGCAGCACACAACACCTTGTCGCCAGTTGCAGTATTGCCAGTGCCTCCAACACGCCATCCTGATGTACGAGCATGCAGTGCAGATATGTGACACCATCACACAGTTTCAAGGGGGCTGCCTGAAAGCTGGCAATCTCATCTATCAAACCAAACCATTTCAGCTGCCCAATTAGCTATCCACCCATCGTCTGGCTTCCACAGTGCGTGCTGCAACGCACCAGGTACCAACCGTACCTGCCTTTCTGCGCACGTGTTTGTCTTTCACGTCCACCGAGCCTTCTGCTCGCAGCCTGGCGTGCTCCTGTGTGCGGTAGAGCTGCGCCTGCAGCTCCACTACACCCTTGCCACTGACCCCTGCAGGAGACCACACAAAGATATGTAAGCTTGCAAGGGGGATGCCGAGTGGCCACTGCATGTAACATGCGCGCAAGCACAGCACTGCTGCAGGCATAGTGTGACAGGCACGCATGCGTGCTGCTCACCTTCTATCAGCTTGTGCTTCTTGGCTGGAACAGCGCTGCTGGCGCGCCACCCGAGGTGTTCTCGCTCCGGGGAACTTTCCCTGGGCTGCTTTTTGGATGCCATGGTGTCTGATGTTGTGCTGCAGGCGTGGGTGCTGCTGCTACTGCTGGCTACCCTAGTACTTCAGCCCCATCTCACGTACGTAGCCTCTAATGGACATCTAAAGTCGTTTCCACCAATTTATCAAGGTTTCCAGGCACAGCTACGCAAAATACTTAACCACCTGTTTGTTCTTCCCGCACAACCCTGGCACCCAGAACAGCGTACATTGCTCAACGCCTGCTGCCGATCCCACAGACGAAGGTGCAGTACCAACTTGAACACCAGCTTCAGCGTCGTGTTGCTGCTTGGGGCTTGTTGCTTCATTGGTGTCGCTGATCGCTGACGCAAGGCCGTATTGCAAGCTGGTTTCGCTGCGTTGACGTGTTTCCAATTCATTCAACAAAAAACATGGTGCTCTTGCAACGGCATGCCTTGCTTACGGGCACAAGGACCCCCCTCACCACACACAAGCTGCTGCCAGCAACATGTTCTTCGTGTAGACCAGCCAGGCAGCGAAACATCTGGCTTGTAGCAAGCAGTAGGGACGTAGAGGCATCAGCAACTGCCTCCAGCAGCAGAGCTGGCACCACCAGCAGCAATGACGCTGCTGCGCAAGAGACAGCTGGCCCTCAAATCGACTGTGTTGGCACTGGAATGGACGTGCAGTGCTACATCTCAGATGAAGATGAGGCACAGCCGGCAGCCGCAAGCAGTAGCAGCAGCACATCAGACAGGAAGACATACGGCTACACAGATGAAGATGTTCACACAGGGCAGCATGTAGAGTGTGTGGAGACAGGCTTTGGGGTGTCTTGTTTCATAGCAGATGACGAGCCAGGCGCTGCATCATCTTCAACACCTCCCCAGCAGCAGCAACGGCAGCAGCAGCAGCAGCCAATGACAGCAGCAGCAGCAGCAGCGTCAGGCGGTGGTGGCCCGTTGGAGCAGCTGCTAGGTGTGGCGCTGCTGATATCGCCTTTTTTCTTCTGGGGTACTAGCATGGTAGCTATGAAGGTGAGGAGGAAGATAACCAGGGGCAGCGGCTGTATGATTTCTTTGTGAAGTATTTGGAAGCCTTTAGATGCGGCACAGTGTAGCATATGCACCCCACTCAGCAGAGGGTGCTTGATGGTTGCATTGCAAGGCGTGCTTTGTGTGCATTATCAAACAGCACTGATGCCAGATGCTTCGCCGATGTTCAGCAGCTGTATCTTTGAGGTCGCCAAAGGAACAGCAGCTGTGCCGTGAGCAAACGCCCAGCACAACCTGGCTGTGTCGTTCAAACAATCACTGCGATGTTTTATGTCTTTTGCGCTCTGCTGTCTGCGCTGTTGCAGCCTGTAACAGCACACACCACTCCGCTGATGCTTGGAGCTATGCGGCTGCTACCTGCTGGCCTAGCCCTGCTGGGGTGGGCAGCAGCAACTGGCAGGCCGCAGCTGCTACCAAAGACAGCTGTTGCCTGGGCGTGGATCGCAGCGTTTGCGCTTGTAGATGGTGCAGCATTCCAGGTGCGCCGCGAATGGTGTCTGTGCAGCTGATGGGAGTTCAAGGCACATAGCATTGCGCTGGATTGGTTGCTGCGGGTTTGTAAGGACTTTGGAAGCAAAGTATGTGTTGTAGTTACCATCTGTGAGAGCAGCAGCAGGCGGACGATACGAGTCTACTGCCTGCTGACTACCTTTGCTGCTGGCTGCAACGCTGCTGCTATCTGCAGGGCTTCCTAGCAGAAGGTCTGCAGCGCACCAGTGCAGGCCTAGGCTCAGTTATCATCGACAGCCAACCTCTCAGCGTTGCAGTTCTCGCAGCGCTGCTGTTCGGCGAAGCACTGTCAGGCCTGGGCATCGCAGGACTGTTCATTGGTGTGGCCGGCCTGCTGCTGTTGGAAGTGCCTCAGGAAGTGTTATTCCAGGGTTCAACAGCGTCGCTGGGCGGTTTAGTGGCTGGGGTCGAGGCTGGCGTGGAGCGGGGTTTAGCAGCTGCAGCGGCAGCTGGCAGCAGTGGCAGCTGGTCACTGCTGGATAGTGGAGAGTTCTACATGCTGCTGGCTGCACAGTCCATGGCTGTGGGTACTGTCATGGTTAGGTGAGCGTATGCAAATGAGACAAAGTGATAAGTGCTTGCAGCTGACCAGAGCTGGTTGTCAGCGGCATGGCGTTGTAGCAGGGAATGCGTGCCAGCGCGGGCAGCAGTCGCAGCAGGTGCATTGCACTGGTGCTACTTAGTGTTGCGTGGGTGCTACTTAGTGTTGCGGAGGCCTTTATCTGCGCTCTGGGAAGAATAGCGCTAACAATCGTATGCAGGATAGCGACTGCAACGCCGGTTGAATGCATGTCTGCGTAGTCTTGTGCATGGCAAGTAAGCTAGTGAGCCCCGCCATAGCCATGCAGCCGTATTCTCTCAGTCCAGCATGATGATTAGCATGTTGCCACTGCCACGCCTGCAACTGCTGTGTGCTGTGCGTGTAGGTGGGTGACCAAGCACAGCGACCCAGTAGCAGCTACTGCATGGCACATGGTGCTAGGAGGGGCAATGCTTGCAGGAGCAGCAGTGGCAGCAGACGGCAGCAGCGGCGAGCTAGCAGCGCGGCTGGCGCAGTTCAACGGCAATGATGCGATTGCGATGGCATACGTGTCGCTGCTGGGCGGTGCAGCAAGCTATGGGTGAGTTGCGTGGCTGGTGGCAATGGGTTTGCGTGCTTGTGTGTTTTGCACAAGGCTGATGCTGCGCATACACATGTGGGGGGCTGACTGCTTTGGCATGTTGATGCATAGCGTCTACTGTTTGAGCTGCAGCGCACTGGAGAAGGGAGCAGAAACGGCGCTTGAGCAGTGCTGCACATGCAATATCATCCCAGCTGTGGCCAGCATCGTTCTTGCTGCCTGCTCATGTCTGCGTGCTGTGCTGCTGCTGTGTTTGCTGTGCGCTGCTTTTTGTGCTGCTGCAGGATCTTCTTCTACGAGGCGACGCATGGCAGCCTCACAGCTATCAGCAGCTTGACATTCCTCACACCCATGTTTGCAGCTGGTGCTGGCTTCATGTTCTTGGGGGAGACGCTGTCGCCTGTGCAGCTCATTGGTGCAGCCATCACTCTGGCTGCAGTGTTCATGATCAATACGCCTGCCAGCCACAAGCCTCGGGAGGGTGCTGCTAACAAGGAATGACGCTGACCGGGCCTAGAGTTGGCACAAGGTGCTGGACTCTTGGTGTTCTCGGAGGCAGTCAGTGACTGTCATGTGCTCGCTGCATAGCACAACTCGTGGCCCTGCAGGGCTGGTTCCACGCATCAGCAGCAGCGCTGAAGAATGGCTACGTGTGCACTGTTAGATGCAGTAGACTGGAGTTTTGTGGCGGATGTGCTGAGGATCAGGCTGGAGCAGTTGTGCTGAAGATAAGGCTGTGTCTTCCATGTATGAACAGGACAGACGTTGTTGCTGATGTGTCATGTTACTTCATGTACCATAGCTGCATGGTGCGTTGCTGCCTGTAATATTATACGTCCGGCTTGGAATCATGTGATTTGACAGGATCGGCTTCCACTTCGACCGGTGGACCACGGCAGGTGTTCGTCAGCAAGTTCCCGCCCTACATCGTCCGCTCTGATCGTTTCATGCATGACTACTTGATCGCCGGATAGCGTAGTTCTTTCGAACCACAGACGTGTTTGCGGCCGTAGCGAGCGAAAGTACTGATGGAAGCTTCAGAGGAGGTGCACAGCAGAAAGCAGCAGCAGCAACAACTAGGAGAGGACACTGGAGTGGCTAGGTTTGGGGCAGCTGTTGTGCTAGAATCAGATACAGCAGCAAGGGGCAGACGATGCAGCAATTCCACATGCTTGGTGGTTGAAGGCATAGGTGTGGCAGCATTCAAACGATGTGGCAGCTGCAGGCAGCGCTTCTACTGCAGCGCACACTGCCAGGTGAGTTGTATGTCCTGGCGCGCTCCTTCACATGCATGCATGCAGTGCTGGTCTAGCTTGGTAACTGTAGGGCCAGTGAGCGTCATGCTCACCGATGGTATGCTGCAGCTGCTGTTGCAACAGCATTCTATGCTCAGCATCCTTAGTAAGGATGAAGCCTAGCACAAAGCAGCCCAGGACGTGCATCTGGCACGCTGTTGTTAACGATGTTGGCACCGTTGACAGTTACGTCTGACTGCGGATGACTCACAGCACAGCTAACACAGCTAGCGGCGGACCACTGTTCATGAGCTGATCAGGTTATGCATATGTGTTACCGTTTGCCTGCAGCGAACTGACTGGACCAGTGGGCATTCCAAGGATTGTCAGGCGCTCAAAGCTGCTGCTGCTGCTGCTGCAGCAGCAGCAGCAGCAGGTTCAACGGCCGTCACGGCTTCTGATCAAACAACTGCGGCTTCTTAGTTGGCAGCTTTCAAGAGCAACAGCAGCGGCAGAGGCAGCAACAGCAGCAGCAGCAGCAGCAGCAGCAGCATGGGCAGAATGATACGCGTCAGGTGGTTGCTTATGCCTCCAACCAAGGTCTATATCACTGGATTATGCCACATGGCTTTTGATGTAATGTATGTTATTGTTCATTTATGTGCAAGTGTGCTCGCTTCGTACTTGCCGAGGCAGGAGGTGTGGGATGCCGTAGCTGGGCCCAGTACTGGTGACTAGTCACTGCACTTGCAGCAGCATCAAGCTTGTGTACAGACGGAACGCAACAAGCCTGCAGTCAGCACATACATACATTAGGCGGGGTTAACTTGTGAAAGTGTTTTTGTTTGCTGGTAATTGCCATCAGCAGGGCAGTGGAACCGCCGCAGCTGCTATGCTATGCCTAAGCTGCTGCTGCTATGCTATCAGCAGGGCAGTGGAACCGCCGCAGCTGCTATGCTGTCAGTCAGCAGGGCAGTGGAACCGCCGCAGCTGTGCTATGCTGTCAGTCAGCAGGGCAGTGGAACCGCCGCAGCTGATATGATGTCAGTCAGCAGGGCAGTGAAACTGCCGCAGCTGTGCTATGCTGTCAGTCAGCAGGGCAGTGGAACCGCCGCAGCTGTGCTATGCTGTCAGTCAGCAGGGCAGTGGAACCGCCGCAGCTGCTATGCTGTCAGTCAGCAGGGCAGTGAAACTGCCGCAGCTGTGCTATGCTGTCAGTCAGCAGGGCAGGGGAACCACCGCAGCTGTGCTATGCTGTCAGTCAGCAGGGCAGTGGAACCGCCGCAGCTGCTATGCAGTCAGTCAGCAGGGCAGTGAAACTGCCGCAGCTGTGCTATGCTGTCAGTCAGCAGGGCAGGGGAACCGCTGCAGCTGCTATTTCACTCAATTCGCTGGTCTGCGAGACTGTATTCGCTTACGTTTGCCTTACCTGTAGCAGCTGGGCTCTCCCAGAAGTAAGAAGACTGCTGAAGCCCTGGCATGTGCTGTTCTGTGGCCAGTGACTGACGCCGCTCATTTCGATGGCCAAAAGCGGCATATACAGGACTTCGAAGCTCCGTGTGATGCTTGGCCGAGCTGCTGCGTGTGTAGAGGCTTGCGGGTTGCTCGGTTTGCTTGGCTGAGCTTGATTGGTGTGTTGGCTTGCTTGCTTGGGATGTTGAATACGATGTATCAGCTATAAGCTGTTGTTGTAGCTGTGTTCATGAGGCCTGGCTTGAATGGTGAACAGGAGTGGGAGTGTGCATATGTACTGAGCCTCAGTGAGGCCAACACCGGAGACGAAGGAAGGTGACACCTGTTATGTTGTCATCGGTTGCTAAACATGTGTGCTTGCAATCCGCAGATTCTGATAATGCCAACTTTATTTTTTCACAGCCACTCGCAGCTAGCCGTGTCGGGTGAGCCGGGGAGGGGGGTGAAGAAGGGCGGCAACCGTGCACTGCCTGAGGCGCGCGCGGCACCTGCTGGTGGGCAGGCCAAACCCCTAAGTCTGCATGTGACGGCAGACAGAGTAGTGTGGAAATTACGGGCGAGCTATGCATGTAAAAGCAGCAGCGCTATGCATGCGGGGATGCTGGTTTGGATCTGCCTGTGCGGTGGCTGCGCACCGTTATATTCACTATCGACCTAGACAGATGACAGCACATCAACAACCAGTACAATTTACACCCACGCGGCGTCTCAGGTTCAGCGAAGAGGCAAGCTGCCTGAGCGGCATCAGCAGGATGCAGTACTGCTGCTGTCACTGGCTGATAAAGGGGTTGTTAGCATTAGACACATTTTTCTCGACGAATGTATTTGATTTGAATTTCAGGCCGCTGCATGTGCACTTTGCCCGGTGTGCAGCACTGCAATCCCATGGCGCACGTGACATATCAACTCTTGCTGTCAGCAACCAGCCCCATGAGCCCAAACGAAGCTGATTATTCACGTTTATAACATGCTTTTGTGGCCGCCGGTGCATCCGCCTCTGCAAGGGATGTGCGAGGTTTGGCACGAGCTTTTGGGCCAAGCGAGAAGCTCATCGGTCAGCGACCAGGAAGTGCACCAGCAGATGGGAGGCCTTACAATTGCCTGCACCATCGTAATCTTGGCACTGCAAGAATATTCGTTCAGAGCACTGCGAACACATAGGGTTACCTTGGACCATGGCACCATGGTTAGCAGGCAAAGAGCAGCGGACACCACCCACCATTACTGTCTGCAAATCTGTTTTGCGGAAGGCTCAATCACTGTCATACACAACGTTATTGCTATTTTGTGTGCTGGTAGGTCTTGTTGACGATGCTTTGCCAGGGCTCTGTCACAGATGCTAGCCTCCTATAGAAGCAGCTGCTGTGTGAGACTCTCACAGTTGCCACAGATCACTCTGCAGAACAAGGTAGCTATCTGGTGCCAACTGAATTTGCATTATCTGGCAACGTGCAGGTGTTCCTGCATGGAGCAGATGCACAAACCTCAGTCAAGCCGGCCAACACAACTTCAACAGCATCCCTAACATGGCTGGTGCTGCCCGGCGTTAGCATAGACAGCAACGACATCGACTGCGGCCAGAACACCACCTTCCAGCACAGCCGCACAGGTGAAACCATCGCCTTCTGCAGAAAGTGCGGCGGCACGGAAGCAGTGGCAGATGCGTGTGCGCTAATCCCTGTGTGCGCTGGTTTTACAATGGAGATTAAGGAGGGGAATGTGACGTGTGGCTACCTTGAGTCTGCAGTGCTGCAGCAGGCACAGCATGCTGCTGCTGGAGGGACGCTGTACTGCCGTGCAACAGTGCCTGACTGTGCAGGTGGGTGCGCCCCTCACTGACGGCATAGCAGGCTGTGGCGCTGGTGTTGTGGAAGCCAAACAGCAGCAGCGGCAGCAGCAGCAGGGCATGCTGGGGCTGCCTCTTGTCCACCCCCAGCTGCAGCCAGCAATGGCTAAACATGATCAGAGGGTTTGCCTCTGCACATATGCCCATACGCTCAGGCGCTTGCATTTATTCATATGAGTTGTCAGCCTGACAGGCTTTGGCGTGTACTTGCACTGCAGGTGCCAAGTATGCTTTCACAACGAGAGCAGACATCAGGGACGTAGGCGACTTTGCCTGCAACCACACCGACCCACTCACTGGCAGTGCAGCGCAGCCCTTCTGCTTCGCGTCTGGAACACTAAACGACATCGCAAACGCGTGCAGCGCTGAAGCGCGTTGTGTGGCGTTTGTCACCAGCCAGCGTGGCAGCTACGCAGGAGCTTACTTGAAGACACAGGCGGAGCCTGTGTCATCTGCTGTGGATACTTCTGTATATGTTGTGCGCACAGGTACGGGCAGCAAGAGGTCAGCACGCAACTAACCAAATAGGACAGGCCCATCATGTGTGCAACATTTTGCAACATTTTGTGCGGCTGCTTGCATGCAGGATGATCAGTTTGCAGTGATTGCATGCGCAGCATGGTGAATACTGCTGGTTCTGGCAGCGTCCTGAACATAGCAAAGTGCCAAGGTTTGACGCAATTTGTCCTGCTGTGGTTTCTGCCTGATTGTGCCTGCTGCACCAGCGTCACACAACACGGTAGTTGATGCTGATGCTGATGCTGATGCTGATGCTGATGCTGATGCTGATGCTGATGCTGATGCTGATGCTGATGCTGATGCTGACGCTGACGCTGATGCTGATGCTGATGCTGATGCTGACGCTGATGCTGACGCTGACGCTGATGCTGATGCTGATGCTGATGCTGATGCTGATGCTGATGATGATGATGAAGATGACACTGATGATGATAATGATGATGCACCAGAGTCACCGCACCGCAACAGCCAGCACCAGCACCAGCACCAACGCCACCAGTGCCACCGCCAACACCACCAGTGCCACTGCCAACACCACCAGTGCCACCACCAGTGCCGCCGCCAACACCACCAACGCCACTGGCACCACCAACACCACCAACGTTGGTGTTAACACCAACGCCACCAGCACCACCAACGCCAACGCCACCAGCACCGCCAACACCGCCACCAACCCTACCAACGCCAGCACCAGCACCACCACCACCGCCACCAACAACAACAACAACGCCACCAACACCGCCAACACCACCAACGCATCCTGGTCCTGATGAGCAGTTCAGCATTGTGTATGCGCAGCCCTGGGGCAAGTGTGGCCCCCAGCACAACAACGCAAAGTGCCGTGGCACTCAGTGCTGCTCCTCCACCCTTCCAATTGGAGAAGGCTGGACGTGCGGCGAGCAGCAGCACTGCAACATCACAGCAGGCGGCTGCATGCCTGCTTATGGCCACTGCATCGTCGAGATCACGCAGATCAGTAATGCGTCTAACACAAACGCTGAGGCAGCTGCTGTTGGGTAAGGCTGGTCGGTGGCGTTGATTGTTGGTGTGGCAGCTGGTGGAGCAGCAGCGCTGGGGTTGGTGCTGGGAGGGCTGTGGATGTCTTGGAGGTGGCAGAAGAAGCAGCAGCGCCTCAAGGTGAGGTCTAGACCTCAGCAGAACTGCTGGCACATGCATGCAGTACCGGTCCGGCTGCTTGCTAGTGGGGGTCTTTGGCTGATTGGTTGGCATGCACATGTAATTTGTCCTGGAAGACTTCGTCTTGCCAAGACGCGCAGTGCGCAGCAACCGTCACTTTTTGCTGCTGCAGCTGGTGTTGTTGCATTGGATGGTGCCATGGCATCCTAGCAGTGCCCCTGCCCCTGGCGAACTGCAACATGTTCGTGCAATGCAATTCCTCAACGTCGTTGGTGTAGGGCATGTAGCAGTCCTACCAGCTGAGCTCAACTTGCAATTGCAGCAGCTGTATTGCTGTGCCCCCAGCCCTGCGTCAGGGATATGCCGCCAACTGGTACGACCAAACTGGTGTTTTGCTGGCAGCCAACGGTGCCACTGTTGAATGTCGCTGCTGCTGCCCTCCACTGTCTGCTCTGGTTTGTGGTGCCTGCAGGCACTCGTAAAGGAGCACCTGCCAACCACTTCGGGGGTAATGCGCAATCTCCTCTGAAGTGCTTCAAACTGCATGGGCTGCCATAATAGTTATTTTGAGCTGCCAGGCAGTCGCTGGTCAGCCTGCGGCTACTCAGCAGGCACCTGCTGTTGCAGCCTGCAGCTGGGCTGCTGCTACCGTAGCCTACGTATGATGCATGTGCCTGCACTATGCTATAGAACTCAACTGAGCTGCTTGGGGTTTGCAGATGCATGGCGGTTGAATAGATTGCAACAGCAGCAGTAGCAGCAGCAGTAGCAGCAGCAGCAGCAGCAGATAGAAGCGTATGTGTGTGGCGAAGTGAGCCATACAAGGCCGTGCATGTGTGAACATGGACCGATCAGGCCTGGAGAGGCTGTAATCCGCATGTCATCGCAATTTGCAAGTATACTACGTAGGCATGCACAATTGTGCATGCCTACGTAGTAACTCAGCTGCATGTGAAGTGTATGTTTCTTGCTGCCAAGCCCTGTCGTGCAGTGCTGTGAATTGTTGATTTTGCATGTAATGTGCATGGTACTTGATGAGTCCTGGCCAAATGTGCATTCTGATTCAAATGCTAGAAGCTAGCATGGTGACAGTGGGCAGACATTCGGGAAGGGGCTGAGCAGCAGGGTTGCACTTCTTTCACTGCCAAAGCGGCTTGTGGCAGCTGCTGCACCTTTGTACGAGTACTTGTATTTTGTTGAACTTCAATCCATAATAGGTAATTGAACACAACTTGCGTGAGCTGTTGCATAAACGCGGCTGCGGTTGCAGCGACCCAGGGTGCTGCAAGGGGCAGCCTGCATGTAACCGCAGTTGGCTGTAACCAACAGAAGGTACTGTCACCTGACTCGCACATCCTGTTATGTTGGATTCATTAGGCTTTTCTATACAAACGCAGCCTGCAACAGTAGCATAAGGCGTCATCACTGCCAGCACTGCGTGCGGTACAGTGTACTGCCGCAGCGCTAGCAGCAGCAGCAGCTGCTGCCACAGCAGTGGTCACCACCTTTAACAGTAACGCAGCGGCGCTGATGCTGCGTTGAAACGAAGCAAGCCGTCGATGCAAGCTGAGAATACGGTGCGTCCAGCTGTCTTGGGCTTGGCCCGGCCAGATCTGCTGACAAATGCCGGTGCCAAAACCACATACCTTGGACCCTACTTGCTGTTGTGGAAGCCCCAGCCAGATCACAGCAAGGCGATCGTTTTCTATCAACGTTTAAGTTGTAGCACCGTCGGCATAGTTGAGCTGCTTGCTGATGCGTCAATGCAACAATGCAGCTTCGTGTATGCTCAGGCGCAGCTGCAATGACCACAGCAGCTCTACCTAGCGTGCACACGGAGATCAATGTCTTACTGCAACTTGGTTGCTGCAAGCAGGTGCGCGGATCTTGGCAGCAGCATATTGGGCCGAACAACTGGCTTGCCTGCCCTGACAGTGATCGCGCAGCGCAGAAGCTGCCTTTGCGATTGAAGTCAACGACGCGTTTTTTCGTTACAACACTCGTAGGCTGATGTAAGCATCGATCGCGCCGGCAGAGCGAGCATCACGATCACAGTACTGGGTGAACAGGCTGCTGCTCTGCCTGCTGACAGCATCCCCAACGCAGCACCTACAGCAGCAGCAGCCTGTCCTCCTGGTTTCGAATGCAAGCTTGAGCTCAACCTTACCACTGCAGATGATGTGGACCAGCTGCTGCAGCCTCTGTTGAGTTGTACTGCTGCCAGCAGAGCAGCAGACCACACAGCGTGTTGCTATGTGCTGGATCTTTGGTCGCGTGCAGAAGCGCACTTGCAACTGGTCACAGGTGTATCATATTAGTCATGTGCACCTAGGCAATGGTGCTGTCTCTATGTGCAGAGTATCCCGTTGGAATCCGATGGGCAGGCATGAAGAAGCAACTTGCTGCTGCCTGCTGTGTGTATGCTTTGCAGGTGTTGTCAGCCACATGCCCAGGCTGCAAGGCAGCCAGCCCTGCAGCGAACAGCCCAGCAGATGCAGCAAAGTTCATGGCAGCACACAGCGGCTGTAACCAGCAGTGGCAGCAGCACCTCCAGCAGCAGCAGCAGCAGCAGGATCCCCAGCACAACCATCAGCAGCAAACTCCGCACCCTCAGCTGCACCCCTGCCAACCCCTTCGCATTCAACTGACAGCAGCACTGATCTGCATTGAAGTCCTCTCCCACATCCTGCGGCAACCACAGCAGCTCAAGAACCTCTCCCACCTGGCAATGCAGCTGCTGCTCGACAACAGGATGGCGCGCATCACAGCAGCAGCAGGTCTACGGCTGTCCGAGGTTTCAATGCAGCAGCAGCTGGCAAACCTTGGCAGAATGCACCTCTGGTCGTGGATCAGTGCAGCTCCCTTTCACAACAGCTGCGTGCTGCTGCCAGAGGGGAAGGAAGAGCTCTCAAGTGAGGCGCGTAGCTTGGTGTGTGTGCTGCTGCGGCTGCAGCTGCTAACGCGCAGGGGGGACAGGCGCAGGGGGTGCAACAAGCAGGATGTGCTGACAGCGCTGCAGCAGCTGCTGGGGAGGTATGGCTACTGGGTGGGCAGGAGGGAGAGGCAGGCTGCTGCTGCTGCTGCGGCTGGTAGTAGTGCTGCTGCTGCTGCTGCTTCCGGAGATGGCAGCAACGCTGGTAGAGGAGCAGCAGGCAGCAGCATGCATGCTGCAGCAGCAGCAGCGGCAGGCCCAAATGGGGACGATGCAGAGCTGCGCATCAGTGAGGAGTTTGTTACAGCCTGGCTACAGCTGCGTGGCTTGCAGCTGAAGCACATCGTCGCAACAGCTGTGTGCACCACAAGGTGGACGAGCACTTAGACTACTGCAGCCTGTGCGGTGAGTCAGGGGGCAGATCCTCGCCTCTGGTATGTTGCGAACGCTGCTGCCACTGCTTTCACAAGCGCTGTGCGTATGCGCTTGATCTGGAGAGATTTGGCAGATCTGGGCTGTGCATTGGCTGCCAGGGTTGGCCAGTAGATATGCCAGCAGCAGAGGCGCTGCGTGGACTGGGTGCAGCAGCAGCTAGCAGCAGGTTAGGTGCAGCAGCTGTTGAGCGTAGGGCAGCAGCAGCAGCAGCAGCAGCAGTGCCAGCTGCACTGCCTGGAGCCCGCAGGTCGGCTAGAACCACTCAACGCAAGCTGGTAGCAGCAGCAGCAGCAGCTGCGGATGCTGGCCCTCAGTCTTCTAGTGAAGAGCTAGGGGATGACAACCCAACTGTCGTTCATCCTGTGCTCTACCTCTACCTCATTCGCACTCCAGCAGTGATCCTGTGCTGTTGCTGGCGCCTCAACCGGACATGTCCACACAAGACCTCTGTCCACAGCAGCAGCACAGGTGAGCTGGTACTGCGGCTAACCCAGCCCGTCATGTTTGGCGAGGCCTGGGGTGCGCACACCATTTGGTGTGGGCTGCTGGCACGTTGTTGAGCGCTGCACAAGCTGGCTGCCACGTGGGTACGTCACGTCTCATGCAGGTTCAGCAACACATCTGCAGGTGGCAACACATGAGGTAGACGAATACGACAACATACATCAGACAACCACTGTCCCACCACCAGACAACAGGCAACTTCAACAGACATCCTGACTACCAGACAGCAGCTGCTATGCTGCAGGACAACTGGCAAACAGGCAACTGCCGTCTTGTGCTCTACTACAGATTACTATGCATGTGCAGACCCACCCCTTCCAGCCGCGTCAGTGTCTGTCCCGTGTGGCAGCACTGGTTGCGCCGGAGCAGGCCGACCGGAACGGTGAGGGTCACGGCTGGGGGGTGCGGCTGCAGAAGATGACTACGTGTGCACTACGCTGTCAACATGGCATCCAGACATCACTTCACAACGCAGTCGTTACTGTCATCCTGACATCGCGGTATCCAGTCAACATTGACAGCACATTGTCACTGGCATCGCGGCAACCCTGGAGACCATTTATGCATGTGCAGAACCCCTCCAGCCCCGCCAGTGTCTGTCGCGTCTGGCAGCACTGGTTGCGTTGCTGCAGGCCGACCGGAATGGTGAGGGTCGCGGCTGGGGGGTGTGGCTGCAGAAGACGACTACGTGTGCACTACGCTGTCAACACAGCATCCAGACAACACATAACAATGCAGTCGTCACTGTCAACGCAGCGAGCCTGTTGGGTGTTTCTGTGCCACTCAGACGCTGCTTTGTTCACGTGTTGCACTTCTGCTTGCTGAGCAGAAGACCACTTCCTTCACCTGACCCCAACGTTCTGCTGTTGCTTCTTATTCTGCTGCTGCTGGTGCCGCCGCCGCCGCCGCTGCTGCTGCTGCTGCAGTTCAGGTGTACTGGAGTGCCAAGACTGCATCATGACTATCCCATTTTCACTAAAAACACCGGGTGTTGTTGTCACCATTGCATTGTCAACATCATGCATGCTCAGCGTTGCATGCGGGTGCAGGGTGTCACCGCATGTTTTCCTGCTGAAGTGCTGCTGCATTTTCACATCATCTGCAGCTGTCTTACCTGCTGCCAAGCTGCCGCAAGGTGTTGAATCGACTATCATGGAGTGGCCTTCCATGCGCACTCCAGCGGTGGCCATGTGCTATGCTGTCCCCAGTGGCGAGGCCTGGGGTGCGCACACCATTTGGTGTGGGCTGCTGGCATGCCATCAGTGTTGAGCTGCTCGCTGCCCTCATGCAGGGCCCAACCACACATCTGCAGGTGGCAACAAATGAGGTAGACGATTATGACAACAGACATCAGAAAACCACTGTCCCACCACCAGACAACAGGCAACAACGATGCACATCCTGACTACGAGACAGCAGCTGCTGTGCTGCAGGGCATCCGCCAACCAAACTGTCGTTCAACCTGTGCTCTACCTGACATTCGCACTCCAGCAGTGATCCTGTGCTGTTGCTGGGGCCTCAACCGGACATGTCCACACAAGACCTCTGTCCACAGCAGCAGCACAGGTGAGCTGGTACTGCGGCCAACCCAGCCCGTCACGTTTGGCGAGGCCTGGGGTGCACACACCATTTGGTGTGGGCTGCTGGCACGTTGTTGAGCTGCTGGCTAACCTCATGCAGGGCTCAACAACACACATCTGCAGGTGGCAACAAACCAGGTGACGTATATGACAACAGACATCAGACAACCACTGTCCCACCAACAGACAACAGGCAACCTCAACAGACATCCTGACTACCAGACCGCAGCCGCTGTGCTGCAGGACACCTGTCAACCCAACTGTCGTTCATCCTGTGCTCTACCTCTACCTCATTCGCACTCCAGCATTGATCCTGTGCTGTTGCTGGGGCCTCAACCGGACATGCACACACCATGCAACTGTCCACAGCAAACAGCACAGGTGAGCTGGTACTGCGGCCAACCCAGCCCGTCATGTTTGGCGAGGCCTGGGGTGCGCACACCATTTGGTGTGGGCTGCTGGCACGTTGTTGAGCGCTGCATGAGCTGGCTGCCACGTGGGTACGTCAACGCCTCATGCAGGCTCAGCAACACATCTGCAGGTGGCAACACATGAGGTAGACGAAGACGACAGCAGACATCAGGCAACCACTGTCCAACCACTAGACAACAGGCAGCCTCAACAGACATCGTGACTACCAGACAGCAGCTGCTATGCTGCAGGACAACCGGCAACCAGGCAACTGCCGTCTTGTGCTCTGCTGGAGATGCATGTGCAGACCCACCCCTTCCAGCCGCGTCAGTGTCTGTCCCGTGTGGCAGCACTGGTTGCGCCGGAGCAGGCCGGCCGGAACGGTGAGGGTCGCGGCTGGGGTGTGTGGCTGCAGAAGACGACTACGTGTGCACTACGCTGTCAACACGGCATCCAGTCAAAACTTGACAACGCAGTCATCCCTCAGGATGCCAGTGGCATTGTGGCGAGCATGTGTGTGTTGCTGCGCCACTCTGACACTGCATTGTTCACAAGCGGCATTTCTGCTTGCTGAGCAGAAGATTGCTCCTTCCCCTGACCTCAATGTTCTGCTTCTTCTTCATCTGCTGCTGCTGCTGTTTCAGTTCAGGTGTATTGAAGTGCCAAGACTGCATCGTGGCTGTCTCATGGCTGCGCGTTTTTGGTGTTGTTCTCATAGTCTTACCGTCACCATTGCATTGTCTCAGCATCATCAGCAGCTGTCTTATTCAATTTCAATGCAGCAGCTGCCAAGCTGAGCTGCTCCGAGCGGAAAACTGGCTGTTATGGAATGGCAGTGACTGCGCACTCCAGCTGTGGCCTTGTGCTGTACACTGTAGCTGAGCACAACACATGTGCTGTCATGACATGCCGACACCAGATCTGTGTCCCCAGTAGCAGCACATGTGATCAACCAGCTTGTGTCACTGAGTCAGTGAGCTGGTGCTGCGGCCAATCTAGACTGTCATCTTTGCCGAGCTGGGATTGTCCAAGCGTTTGTCTATTGTGGCTGTTGGTGGCTTGCGCGGACGTGAGCGTGTGACACAGCGCGTTGTTCCACTGTGTATTGAGCATGATGAGCAGCATAGTGTATGGGTGAAGCGTCTACTAGACGCAGGCCTGCAATTTTGCCTGCACGCCTGCTGTGTTTCACTGCAGCAGGTTGTGCTGGCATATGTAAAAGAGATTGAATGATTGTTGGCATGATGATGATGATGATCTGGTATCAAGAGATCATCGGATGATAGCCGCGAAGCCTTGGCGGCCAGTGGCCTGATCAAATACTCGGCCGCACAAGTGGCTTGATGGTATCTTAACAGATCTGTTACATGGCCTAGTTTCCAGAAGCGTGCAAGCTTCATGAAGCTGATCAGCAAGTTGCTGCTATTGCTGATGGCAACAGTTGCAACTGTTACCAGTTGGTACCGTGCCAGCAGGGCAGCATCAAATACAGACCCACTGCTGCTAGCGGATTCAGCCCGCAAAGATCCCGCTGCCTGGCCACCCAAGCTGCTACCCAACACCCGTGACAGCTGCCAGCCAGCATCATGCCGCCATGATGGCGTGCTGCCAACAACAGCAGTTCATCACCAGTGTACTGCACCCGCTGTGCTGGCTGTGACCCCACATGCTGCTGCTGCACTGGTAGCTATTACAGTAACACGTTGGCGCTCAGCTGAAGATGCCCTCAACCTCTGCTACTGCTTCTTTTGCTGCTGTCAACTCCTCTGTATCTGCTGCATCCTGTGCATTGTCAGCCTGGGGGCAGCAGGACAACAACACAGCGTGCAAACCGCAGGAGGAACTGTTACATATTCCGCAGCGTGTGGTTTGTATGCATCGATCTGCATGATTAGCAGGCAGGAGCAGGCTACATTGCGGTGGCACTACAAAGGACGCGGTGGTGCGTGCACATCACTTGCCTGTTCATCACGCAAGGTTGTGTTGGCAATGGATTGAGCTGCTGATACTTGCAGGAAGTGTGCTTTACGGTACCCAACAGTACACATGTCAACGGATTAAGCACGCTGCTTGCGCTTGCTGCTGCAGTGCCAGTCATGTAGCTCACCACAAAGGAGTTCAGGTCTGACAGTGCTGTTTCCAGGCGTTGCCGTGTGTCTGGCACCATCATGGCAGACTCTGCCAGCACCGTCTCCTGCAAGCACCAGCGGCACATGCCAAGCTGTTGCATGAGGCGCTTGATTGATGAATGCAGGATTTGATTGACCCTGAACTGTTCAGCACGGTTTGCAGATATCAAGTTCAGGGGGCATGCAGGCTGCATGCAGATGTAGCCTGCAGCCGCTTCAAGCGGCTTGTCAGGCTTCCAAGTGCTTCAAAGTGACACCACATCTGCTTGCCTAGCATGCGGCCATCTATGCTCAGGACTATGAAACATGAGCACGTTGAAGATCACAAGCAGATAAGAGCTGTGCCATGCGAGGTATGGCTGGGCAGAATATGTGCTGCTGCTAACCCTGCTGCTTTGGCACCATGGCGTGCAGTGATGCATGCTCACCGCTTGCCGCAGGTCATGAGGGTCTGCTCCAGCTGCCTTCATCGATTCAACTCGCGTCTGCTCCTTCTCAGTCTCCTTTTGGTAGTACACGTACTCCTTGTGTATCCTCTTTAGTGTACTGGTCTTGATCTTCATGTTCCGTACGATCTCTGCACTCGACATCTTGCTATCAACGTGGAATATAATTTTGGTGTAAAGGACACGCGGGTGTGAACTGCGTGAGTGATGGAGCAGGACTGGCGGGAGACTGATGTGCAGCAGAACGAGTAAAGTGTACAGCACGCCACAGCATTCACTTTGATGATACGTTTTGACCGAGCCACACATGGACAGTGTTCAGGCAGTGAGCAGCGTCCAGGTTGGTAGGCAGGTAACACTAATGTAGAGGGTTCTACACTGCTTCTGGCGCATTTCCCTAGGAGTTCCAAGACATGGCGAACTTTCAATCAGTAGTGATAACTCATCACTGGTAATTAAGCTGCACCCGCTTGTTCAGGTGCATATGGTGCCAGCCTGATGAGGCTGACGACTAGACGACATGTCTGGGCCATGCAGGCTAGATGACGCAGGCATGCGTGCCACCTAGACCCTGCTTGTTGCTGGCATCCAGAAGCAGTGGCTCTCGCGCAGCTCTCACTTGTGCTTTACTCATGCAGGAACCTCCCTGGTAGCAGCTTGGTGTCCTAACAGCAGTAACATGACATATAACAAGCCCTTGTTGCCAGCACAGAGGGCATCGACAAACTGACCACGACCTACAAGAACGCTAACAGCTGTCAACAGGTTGCTGAGCACTCAGTCACTGAGTCAGCAAGCAAGGATTGACGTCCAGAGCCAACACGACTACTGCAAACCTTATTGTTCGAGCAGGTCTCGTTCAGTGTTACTCCTGTTCGACTTTTTCTAGCTCATACTTTCAGTCTTTGTAACTCAAATTACGGAAAGCTTGCTCACAGAGTGCCGGCGGGTGCCGCAAGTAAATCCAGATGGCTGCAGAGCAGGGCAACGGCGACGTAGCTCCGCTGAAAGTTACAGCAGAACAGCTCGGAATCGCTCTGGGGTGAGCCTGGTCACTACAGTCGCGTTGCCTGGCAGCAGCAGCAGCAGCAGCACTGGCAACAGCATATGTTCAGCCTCATGCCGCCTATGCTCTGACAGACACTTTATTCACCAACACTTGCTGGTTGGTACAGCCTGACACCCAGATGAGGACGACTTCGCACACTAGGAAACTGCATTCAAGCCACAACATCATCAGCCGCGCAGCGCATGCCATGTCGCTTGTTTGTTGTCACTCAAAGCACGCGACATCTCCCAGCAAGCTTCAACCAGCTCAGCGCTGGCGTTCGGACTTGCAGGAGCGACTACAGCGGCCAGCTTGAGTTCGATGTAGGCAACCTGTCAGCATACGACCCCAGCCACATCAACCAGGAAGAGTATGCGCCGCTACACCGCGACGCGAAGTGCCTCGAAGTAGCAACAGTCATGACACAGGCGCTGGTGGGGCAGCTGTTTAGTTTGCCTAGTGAAGCAGTGCAGGGCGGCAGGCTAGCGCAGCTGCCGCAGCCAAGCACGCTGCTGCCGCGAGAGAAGCCCATACCCAAGCCTAAGCCACTCACAAAGTGGCAGAAGTTTGCACAGGTCAGCAGACGCACGCAGCTGGAATCGTCTGCATGCTGAGCTAGCTGCCTGGTCAGATGCTTGGGGGTGCATGGTCACGTAGCTCAAGATATGAGGTAGTCGCAGCGTTATGAATTATGCAGCAGCAGGAGCTGTGTGGACAACTGTATGTGGCGCGCACCGTATTGCCAACTTTCACGCAGCCATAAAACCAGCCTGCAGTTGCAATCCACCAGAACTCAACGCATGGAGGTCCAAATCATAACGCTGCGCACCTGCACTTGTGCATATGTGGTTGCTGCTTGCAGGAGAAGGGCATCCGCAAGCGCAAGCGCAGCAAGCTGGTGTATGACGATGAGGCTGGCGAGTGGCGCCGCAGGCACGGCTACAAGCGCGCCAACGATGACAGCGAAGTGCCCGTCATTGAGGCAAAGGCCGGAGACATGGTGCGATTTTTATAGGTGCAGTGTGTGCGGTGCTGCTACATAGGATTGTGAAGGTGGTGAAGGTGGTGCTGTGGATGAACTGCAGCTCAGGCTGTGTTGCAGCGCTTGGTGTAACTGCTAGCAGGTGTATGCTTGTCTAAGTGAGCTTGCTCTGAGCTTGCTGCCTTGTGCGTCAGATTCACACACGCCTGCTGCCTCCAGCTGCTGGCACTGCCTGCGCCTCGCCCTCACACATACCCCCTTGGCGTCTGCTGCTCACCACTGCCTCGACGCACCACTGCTGCTGCTGCTGCTGCAGCAGCCTGGCGAGGACCCCTTCACGCTGCTGCGGCAAGAGAAGAAGGAGCGGCAGAAGAAGCAGAACAAGCAGCAGCTGGCGAACGTGAAGCAGGCGATCAAGACAGGCGGCGCAGCAGCGGTGCCTGCCACGCTGCGGCTTGCCGCCACGCTGCCTGACAAGGGCAAGGGCAAACCGACAAAGCGAAGGGAGCTGCGGGATGAGGTGAGCCAGCAATTTCAGTCAGCACTGGCAGCGGAGCAGCAGAGCGAAAGGCCATTGTGATTACAGCAGCGTATACATTGGCAAGTTCTAGGCTCACCATGTGGGATGGTCACTGCTCACCCTGCTCACACTGGCAGATGCAGCAGAGCATGCGTGTAGCAGCTCGTGTTGATGTCCTGTAAGCATTACCTAGCCACTGTCAACACTCCAGTCCTGAACCACCGTCCTTGGCTCATGAACCTCAAAACGCGTGTGCTGTGCTGCAGATCAAGACTGCGTCATGGCTGTCTGGTGTATCGACTGCCTCCATGGGCAAGTTTGACAAAAAGCTGGCAGGGGAGAAGGAGGGGGAGCGCAAGCTGCCAGGTGGGCTGCTGCTGCTGCTGTCACTGCTGGAGTCAGCACCCTGGCCCAGAACCTGAGACCTCTACAGATCGGT
Source organism: Tetradesmus lagerheimii (assembly GCA_902809745.2). NCBI lineage: Eukaryota > Viridiplantae > Chlorophyta > Chlorophyceae > Sphaeropleales > Scenedesmaceae > Tetradesmus > Tetradesmus lagerheimii. The sequence goes on along the minus strand of CADDIJ020001048.1, from coordinate 104,044 downwards.
CCTTAGCATGCTTGTCATAACACAGTTATGACTGCAACGTGAATCAATATAGCATCTAACATTTGACCTAGCTCACAGCAGGATGGTTGCAGCACAGCAGTATAGTGCTGGTTGTGCTGCGCCCAGCATCAACAGGCATAGCTGAAAGAGCTGCAGGCAGCAGGCTGCCTAGCCGAAGCCGGCAATACAGGTGCCCTGTATCTGAGATGTTGAAGTTGCAGGTTGCTGTCTCGTGGCTGTACATGCCCTGCTGGGTGTGTGGCTGTTCATGGGTGAGCTAAGAGGACGCTGCAGTAGGCATGTTGCAAATCTCTCAAACTGCATTAGCTGCTGCTGAAGATGCTGTTGCCTGGGTTCCTTCTGCCTGCACCTGTGTTTCTGCAGGCAAGCGCCGCAAGTTCCTGCCAGTCACAGATGCAGCAGCTGAGCGAGCGCTGTTCACCAAGACAGCAGACCGGCTGCTGCGCGAGAAGTCAGACGACGTGCTGGACATAAACAAAGCCATTGGCAAGTTTGAAGCAGAGGCACGCCAAGCGCGGCATGTAGCGAAGCGATCAGCAGGCAGCGATGATGAAGACGGGGGTGGTGGCGGTGGTGCCGGTGGCAGACGCGGTGGCGGCAGAGGCAGGGGGCGCGGCGGTGGCCGCGGCAGAGGAGGCGGCAGGGGCGAGAGTAGAGGCGGCAAGGGCGCAGCAGGCGGCAGGCAGCTGAGAGCGAAGGGTGGCGTGCAGAAAGGCGGTAAACGGGGCGGCAAGGGCGGGAAGGCCAAACGCTGAGCAGAGCAGAGCAGCTGAGTCAGCAGCAGGCATCTGCGTGCAACGTTAAGATCATCCTGGCAGTGGTCGTTGCTGCAGCTTATATGTCGTTTGTGTTGTCCTGTTTGTCATTTGACGTCTGTTGCCACACGATGTTGTGCTGCCACGCAGTCAAGTCAAGTGACTGGACCATTGGGCGGGCAGGTCACCGTACTGTTTTGAATATAAGGCCAGTTCAAGGAGACGTCCTATTAAATATGTTATAACTGCATATATAATGTTCTGAACAAGCAGAGTTGGCTGTCTGGTGGACTGCAAATCAAATTACGCGTTGTCACCCCGCACCCAGAACCCACGCCTGGCGCTGAGCCCGCCAAGTGGGCGCTTTGATCAGGTCCCAGCATGAAATGCATATGGTGATGTCAATGCGTTGAATCTTTGTTAACGTTGATGCGCGTTCGCCTGGGTCGCGCACCATCGCTCCTGTACGCTGAACAGACACAAAAAGCGTTTGCAACAACTCATTAACATTTAACAAACTCAAAAGTCGCTACATCGCTGACCTCTACCCTTGTTGAGAACAGCAGCACCTGGGTGGAGCTTGCTTTGTGATGGGAGAATCACAGGCAAAGCTGGTTTTTAGGCCAGTAAGGCCGCATGTTCTGCCCTTTGCCTCCGTTAGCCAGCAGGCAAGTAAAGACAGCGGCCAGGCCTAGCGCTGCGCTGAAGTGCTGAAATAGTCGGGTTCCCCGTGATCCATCGGCCAAACGCCTTCAAACAGGCAGATCAGTATACTATTAAGCCATACAGGCGATCCAGCATCATCCATCAGCCTGTACTGCCCAGCGCAGCAGTGGAGGCAGTGGGCCACCGTTACAGGACATCGAGCATAGCAGCGCGCCCTCTGGATGCTGCTCAAAGCACCATCAGCTGCAGATCAGGCACCACTTGTCAATGAGGGGCTGCTTGGGCGCTCAGGTCGCGCTGGCAGAAGCACTGATAGCTTGCTGCTTTGTTTGCTGCAGAGCCAAGCCAGCAGGCCGAAAGCCCCAGATGCTGGAGTGAGCGCTGGCAGCTCTGGATCAGCAGCAGCAGCAGTACCAGACAAACCAGCACATGACGTTGTGGCTGGTGCTATGGCACGTGCAGCCAGCCAGAGCACGATCCATCCGTTGGACACCATGAAAGTGCGCATGCAGGCAGGCAGCATGCCAGGTGAGGCCAGCTGATGATGTTGCCTAGCAACACGTCTGTGTACCACTGACAACGATATAGCTACTGCTGCGCAACAGGCAGCCTTGTAACATATGGTCAGAGCTGGCAGGTGGCAGGAGCGTGACACTCTACAGTACCGCTTCCGCTGTCATGGCCTGGCAATACGGATGAACACTGCCAACATGGTGCTGCTGCTGATTCGTCCGCTCCCAGTGACGATGTCCCTGGTTGCTCTTGTCCTGCTTGCAGGCAAAAGCTCGCAGCCTGCAGCAGCAGCAGCCAGCAGCGCGAGTTCAGCCAAGGCAGGCAGCAGCAGCATGTCGCTGAACCTGCAGCGGGGCCTGACAGAGGTTGCCAGCTTGTACAAGGGCGTGGTCAGCGCTGCAACAGGCGCTGGCATCATCATCGGTGCCTACTTCGCCTTTTACAGCACCAGCAAACGATTCTTGAGAGAAAAAACAGAGTGGAAGGAAGGTGAGCGAATGTTCGAGCCTGACAGAGGTGTTGTGTTGTCACATTCTGTCTCATGGGTAGCTGTGCTATGCTTTCTGCTCCTGTGGCGTCTGTTGAGCTGTCAGCACAGCTGACCCTCCTGTTCTAAAGTCATCACGGGTTCACCATGCACGCGTATGCACAGCCTATGTATGCACAGCCCAACCCTGCTCCCTTGTCTGCCATTTGAGCGGTGGTGCTTGTTGATGGGGGTTGCGAGCATTCATGACAACTCACTGTACCCACCATACAAAGCGAAGACTCATTTGGTTGGTAATGTTCCTGCTGCAACCACTCCTGTTGTGCAGGTCAAGTAGCGTTCGTTTCGGGAGCTGCTGCTGCAGTTGGCAGCGGGGTGGTGAAGGTGCCGATTGCAGTGTGCATCCGCAGCGTACAAGCTGGCGTGTACCCCAACGTGGTGCAGGCAGCACGCAGCATAACCAATGCAGCAGGCGTCCGAGGGCTGTTTACGGTGAGGGACATGCGTGTGACAGACTCAGAGGCACTTACGTGTTACCCAGATCATGTGTGTGGAGTCTCATGGCAGAACCCAGCAGTGGCCAACCATGATTGCTGTGCGTCAACCTGCCTCTTAGTCACAACAGCTTAGCTCGGAGCGCTGTGCATCTCTGATGGCAGGTGCATGTACGACTGCTCAGTTCTTGGTGCGTTATTGTTACAGATCAGCTTGTTTGATGGACACCTGACAGTGCACATCTTTCACAGCTGCTGATCTGCTGCTGGCAGCGCGACACAGCACATGCTACCTGCAAACACGGCTGTGCAGCAGCACAGGACATCATCATCACAACTCCTCTGCTGTGCCTCACAACTGCATGCTTCCCCTCCCTCGGTTGTGTGCGCGCTGTTCCGCACAACACATCGTCAACTCCTCTGCTATGCCTCACAACTCATCCTCTCTTCGTTGCGTGCTGTCCCGCAGGGCTTCCTGCCAACGCTGCTGGAAGACGTACCGGACATGGCAGTCAAGTTCGCAGTCTACGAAACGCTGCGCCTCACCCACCGCTCGCTTGCAAACGAGCGCCAGCCCAGCACACTGGAAGACCTCTTTATGGGAGGCTTTGCGGGTGCAGCTGCAGCAGCAGCTACCACGCCCCTAGACGTCGTCAAAACACGCATGATGTGCACCGCCAGCAGCAGGCCTACGCTGCTGGGTGCTGCACGCAGCGTGCTTGCCGAGGGGGATGGCTTCAAGGCGTTCTTTAGGGGCGTGGGGCCGCGTGCGCTGTCGAATGGGCTCAACAGCGCTGTCTTCTTCTGCTTCTTTGAGGCGATCCGCAGGGTGAGTTGAGGCTGGGTAGGGTTTGGCTAGCTAGGGTTTGGCTACAGCTTGATGGAGTTGGTGTCTGCCTAGCTCAGCCAACCTGGATGCATGTTGCTTGCTCTTGTAGATAAAAATTTCAGCTTGGGTAAGCATGTTGTGGTGACGACAACCGGAGCAGCTACTGCCTTGGCCGTCCTGCTTTTCTGTTAGCGGTCAACAGCCTGCACTGTCGCTGCAGCGTAGTGTGACATGTGCTGCTGACATGCCTTTACCTATTCAACCACACCTTGGTGATTCTGGCATTGCTGCGTGTGTCGCTGACATGCCTCTTATCTACAGGTGCTCATTGCTCGGCAGCAGCAGGCTGCAGAGCAGCAGGCTGCAGAGCAGCAGGCTGCAGAGCAGCAGGCCGTGCAGCTGCAGCTTGATCAGGAGCCGCTGCTGCTGCCAGAGCAGAAGCAGCAGCACAGCAGCCACGTGCAGCAGCAGCAGCACCGCCAGCAGCCTGTGCTGGCGCTGGCCTCTGCAGCGGACAGCAGCAGCAGCATCCACATCGGCAGCAGCAGCAGGCAGCCGCGCGGTGGGGGAGGCGGCAAGCTGGCCTGCTTGTCACTAGCGCTGCCGGTAGGTGCAGCTGGTCAGTGGTGGTGATCTGCTGGCGGCTGCAGGTGCTGCTGCTGCTGGAGCAATGGTGCAGTGCCCCGTGGATAACTTGTTGATGGTGAGAGTGCAGTGTCAGCTCTGCTGGTGCAACACTAGCTTGCAGTGATGATACAACGTATGTCACACGGACACAGCCATGTGTTCCAATATGCCACTTGCAGGGTAGTGAGCGTGTGTATGGGTTGCGCTGACAAGACAGCTGCAGCCATGAGTTACAGCAGTGCTCGAGTGGTGTCTGTTGCCTGCTTGCTCAAGAATGTGTGTGCTTGTTCAGCTGCTGGTGGCTGTGCTTTGAGTTGCTGGGTTGGGTGTAGGCGTGCATGTTCAGCTGTGTGTGTTTGTGTAGGTACGTGGTGTGCTGCTCTGTTGTCCTCCAAATGCAGCTGTGTTAGCTGCAGCTCCAGCAATGGATTGCCTCCTGTTTGTGCTCTGCTGTGTGCTGTTGTAGCAACAGCTGCAACTGCAGCAGCGTGCACTCTTCCCCGTCGCATTTGACTACTGTAGTGTACAGTTGGGTTGTGGATTGGTGGGTTGTGCTCTGTTTTATCCCGGAGCTGTCCTATGCTGTTAGGCCTAGCTGCATATTCTTGCAGCTGGCATTCAGCAGTGACAGAGTAACAGCGACTTCTGATGCAGTGTTTGCCCACTTGCACCACTCTGCACCGAGCTAGCGTAGCAGAGAGCAGACGGTAGCTCTTGGGTGTATGCCTCTAGCACAGTGTGTGGCAGAGCAGTGTGTGCAGAGTGTGTGATTGAGTGCGGTTGCTGGTCCGGGGTCGCATGGGTTGGGTAGTTCTGGGTGTTGGGTAGGCATGAACAGATGGTATGGATTGCCGCATTGCGTCGGTGTACATCATCATCATCATCGTCGGTGTACGTATGGTAGCAAGCAACAAATAGCTGTTAGGCAACAGTGCATGTTGCATGGTTTGGTGTTGGTGATGCGTCATCGCTGCGTCGGTTGCAGAGCATCCTTCTTGCTGTTGGGTTGCAAGGGAAGGTAGTGCGTAGCACTGCTGGTCACTGCTGTGTCACAGCGCAGACATGCGCAGCCAGCATATTGTGAGCAGAGCCGTCATGCTAGCAGCATGATCTGTGGCGTATCGTGTCAGCTGAGGTCAGCTGCAAGCGCACGTTCTGCCGCCCAGTATAGGCTCTGTCGTTTGTCAACCAAGGCTACAGACAGCTGTAGGAGGCCAGCTTAGCTCGCAGGTGATTACATAGCTCCATTCTTGTGCGGCATGGCAGCTGTGGGGCAACTGCTGCCACAGCTGCGTGAGATGCATGTGCCGTGACGGATGAGTGAAGAGTGCTATTAGCATAGACAGCACCTTGTGGTGTGAAGCACTAGCATATCGATCATTGAGGGCTGACGGTGGTGTGTGGCCAGGCAGATGTCTTCTGTAGGGAGCTGTCAGCTGCATTGCCAGCCTGTGTGTGCGTCGTGTAGTGAACATGCATGGACCTGTTGGAAGCATTAGCATGCAGTAGTTGCAGACGTGTTCACGAAGAATGTTACGGGGCTGATGCACATATGACGCAAGGTGCCTGCTCTACATGTGAAGACAGCAGTCGTCAGGTATTTGTGGTGAGACATCCAGTGACGTACGCCAAGTATTGCAGCTACTGATATTCTGGCGCGTCGCATCCGTTACAGTTGAAGCAGCAGGTGTTGTGGAGCAGCAACGAAACGCATGCACAGTCATAATAGGTGTTGCACACAGGTTGCACTGTGCTGTGCTGTGCTGTGCGCCATGCGACGCAGGTGCAGCCACCTTGCTGTCATGCGGCAAACATGCTGTGTTGTCTTCAGAGCACGAGGAACGGAGTAGTAATGTTTGTCAAGCCAGCAGCTGCATTGCCAGCAACACTTGCATGACGAACAAGCGTCACTACCACCGCACAAGTGACACGAGTTTGCGTTCCATTGTTGCTTGTTGTCTCACGTTCTGTGAGCAGTGCAGTTTGGTGATGTGCCAGGCTTCACGTGTCTCCAACACAGCATGGCAGCAACACGAGCTTTGATATCAGCAGTGATTTCACAAAATTTGATTGCCTTGTTTCATTGGCAACGCTTGCATTTATGGGTCAGCTGCGCTGTGAAGGATGGGCTGTCACTGTGGTATCCAACGTTGTACTACGACAATGCTGCACTGTGGTAACCGGCAGCCTGCCATGGCATGCTTATCAACTAGCAGGACACGGGTTTGGTGTAACATCTCTTTCCAGTGCCGCTACATTCCTTACATCTGAAGTGTGCAAACCACGTGGTGGGCTCAGCACGCTGCCGTCAGGAGGGGAAGTTATCAGAGCCTCTGCTGAGCATGCTGTTCAGCTTACCCGGCAATTGTAGTTCATGACAGCCCACTTGGAGCACCAGGAGGTCTGCTGGGCGGGTCCCTCCTGGTCCAGCACTGCTTCAAGTTGACTTGAAGGTGCGCAGCTTGCATTACCGTATATGTCCAGCCTGGACGGATGATCCGTCTAATGCCGTCTAATAACATGATGATGATGATGATAATGCCGTCTAATGCCGTTCAAGGCTTTTGCATGGAGACTGCCAGGACAGCCAGGCTGGCAGCATGAAGCTGGCTCTTTTGCTGCCCGCCCAAACAGTGGGACCGCAAGGTACATGCCTAACACCTGGCTGCGGCGCCAACGTGGCACGTGGCGGCAACAGAAGATGCAGCAAGGATAGATGCAGCCTCTTTCCTCGCTCCAGTGGGGCGCGGGGCCGATGGCGTTGATGCTATGGCTTGAATGGGAATATGACGATGATGAGCCTACGCAAATGCAGTCACCACCAGTGGCGGTGGTGGTGCACACCCAACTTCCCCCTGACCTTCTAGCACAGTCATATTTGTGCCTGCAAATGGTGTCTGTCTCAACAGGGTCGTGTTGATCAGTTCTTACAATCTTGCACATTCTCTTTGGACACACGTGCGCTGGCGCCGTTCCTTGCTTTCCTTGCAGCGCCCCTGAGGCTGTCTGCTGAGCCAGTGTTAGCTGGGTGCTGATGTGGCTTGCCGGGTAACATCACAAGGGCCACATGATGGACACGCGATCACATGTGAAGTCTACTTCGCCTTTGAATTGGTCCTTAGTGTTCTGCCTGGTATCGCCCTGTGAAAGCTCGCACACCCGGCACCACCACTCATTCAACCTCCCCTCGGCATTGGCCGATCACGACCATAGGAAACGCTTGATCTCTCTTTTTACCGGACATTCGAGTTGTTTTCCTCTGCAAGCGTTGCAGCGGTGACCCCACCATCCGCTTATGTGCGCTAACGCAGCACACTAGGGAGATTGGCAACACACCTAGTATGAATTGCTTCACATCAAGACCTTTGAGCAGCGGGAGGCTTAGTGGCGAGCGACAGCAGCGTGTCCTGCAGCAAGCGGGTTGTGGCAGGAGCCTGCATCACCCAGCACAGCCTAGTAGCTGCCTCAGGCGCACTGCATTGAGATGCAACGGACTCAGCAGCAGCTCAGGCCTCTACAGTGCAGCATACAGGCAGCAGTGGTCCCAGCAGCACCAGCATCAGCAGGCTCAGCTACCGCAGCAGCAGCGCTGCAGTTCACTGGGCACCTCTCGCCTCTCTGCTGCGCCTAGGCTACCAGCAAGGCGGCTTCGCAACAGCCATGTTGCTGCAGCTGCAGTGACTGGCATCGTGCCGCTGGGCTATGACTTCCTGACGTTCCTCGCCACGACAGTAGCGGTGGTGCCGACATGCAAATACCTCAAGGTGTCACCCGTGCTGGGTTTCCTTGCTGCTGGAGTGGCACTGGAGCAAGCAGGGTGAGTGGTGACACCAGGCATCAACATGATATGCAATTGTTGAAGTTACTGACAGCATGCCTAAGTGGTAGCTTCGGGCGGGCTAGCAGGCTAGCAAGCTGCGGTCAGCAGTGTGCACAACAGCAAAGCATGCAGTGCAGTGGCGTGCAGTTGCGGCAGCTGCAGCAGTATCAGGGCTGATGCCTGAAACGGCGTGTTGTGATCAGCACTGGTGTGCTGCTGTGATCAGCTGACAGCTGCCAGCTCCAGCTGCTCATGTAGAGCACTCGATGCACCGTGTGCTGGTGCAACAGTATGCTTGCACACGCGGTACGAGCAATTGCCACCGGTGCATGACGCACCGCCTGGCTCATTGCCTACTGCAGTGCAGCAGGAACTGTGCAGTCAGTGTCAGCAGCACAGCAGCAGCGGCAGCACCGGAGTCACCACTCATACACAGACTGCCTGATCATAAGGCTGGTTGATGTCACCATCTCAAAGCAGCCTACAGCCAGGCACATACCAAGAACAGCTGCAGCACATGCACGCTGTGGTTGACTGACAGATCTGGCCGTGTTGGCTCTCTCAGGGCATTCGGTTGGCCACTGCCAGTCAGCACTTGCTGCCGGCAGGTCTGCTGGCTGACCGAGCCAGCACCAAGCACATGACACAACGCTGATCTGTTGCTACCTTCCTCTCTTGTGACACCACAACACGCTCTAGGAGCTGCAAATTGAGCCAGACTTTCTGCTGCTGCTGCTGGTGTGTTACCTTCTTGCCTTGTTGTGCAGCATGCTGAAGGACCTGAAGGACATGGAGACGCTGAGCGAGCTGGGCGTGCTGTTCCTGCTGTACGAGCAGGGCCTGGAGCTGTCCCTGGACAGGCTCAAGGTGAGCGCAGGCGCAGCAGCAGCAGCAGCAGGCTTGAACACTGATGAAACGGAGCAATTAGAAGTTTGGTGCAGATGCAGCCGTTTGTTGTGCATGTGATGTCAGTGTGGCATGTGCAGTGATGTCAGTGTGGCCTTGCTGGCAAAAGTGGGGTACCACAGCAGTCGCGTTTGGGACCTGTGTACTGGGACTCAGTGATTGTTGCGTCGAGACAGGCAAGGCATGTGAAGGGGGCCTGCCTGGCGGTCATTGAATGAAACAGGGCCTGCACAACACATGATCTGCACACAGCTTTGGCGATAGGGTCAAAGGCTGACCGCGCCCATCTAGAATGCTGCAAGCAAGCTGTCTCCCTGCTGCTGATGATGCTGCACCCTCCTCCCTGAACGCTGCCTGTCTTGCTGCTACACGTGTGTGTTTATCATGCGTGCCACAGGCCCTGTCCAAGTATGCGTTTGGCATGGGCAGCCTGCAGGTCATCCTGAGCACGCTGCTGTTCACTGCAGTGGCGCTGCCTGTGGGCTCAGGGCTGGGCACGTGGTTCCTGGAGGTGGTCTGCCACGCGCCACCCAGCCTGGTCAGCATCAGGACAGTGGACGAGGTGAGGTCGTAGCAATGCGGCAGACTGTGTGAGGTTCAACTCTTGCTTTGTTGGTCTGGTCTGGGCCTGGTCTGGGCGTGTGGCGGGTTCTGCTGGTGATGCAGTGCCTCAGGCTCCCGGTAGTTGGGTTTCCCCAACTGAATTGTGTTGCATGCTGCATGGAAATAGGGACTGTTAACAGCCCTAACATGTACACCTGGCCTCGTTCTGACTGTTGTCCTGGCTGCATTTTCTCCCGCTCTTTCTCTCCCTGTCGTTTGCAGGCTGTCGTCATCGCTGCTGCGCTGTCGATGTCATCCAGCGCGTTCGTGCTGCAGCTGCTGGCAGAGCGTGGTGAGGCTCCAACGCGAGTCGGCTCAGCCACGCTGGGTATCCTGCTGTTCCAGGACATTGCTGTGGTGCCCTTCCTGGTGCTGCTGCCGCTGATTGAAAGCAACGGAGGCATGGAGGGGACCACGCCAGACACGCTGCTGCAGGTGAGCCTGTTTGTAGTGGTGGGTACGGTAGTGTTTTTGTGGTGAAGTCCTGTGGAAGCACGGATTCATGTGATGTGAGCATGCTGAGAATAGATAGGGCTTTGACTGGGTGCAGTGTGGTGGCATGCTGGTGCGGACAGTGATGCATAATCACGATGTCACCGAGGCCACTCCTGGCCTGTATCTGTTGAGCTTCGCTGGGTGAAATGCCTTGAGTTATCATGCTAGCGGCAGCGGTGTTGCTTGCTCGTGCGCGGTTGTGCTGTCGGTAGGCAGATGCTTGGTCCCACGGTGGTTGTGTTTTGCTCTCACGCTTACACCAAGATCTATCCATTCTGCTGGGCCCTCTTACACGTGCTTTGCTGGGTCGCTGCGCTGCTCTCTGATCTGGTCACTGCCTGCAGATGCTTGGCCCCACTGCGGCCACCTCTCTGTTGGGGCTGGGTGCCCTGTTGTTGGGAGGACGCGTGGTGCTGAGGCGCATCTTTGAGGTAAGGCATTGCCACAGCAATGAGTACAGTACGTGAATCCAGTTCTGCTGTGTTGTGGTCACAGCTGCGACTAAGGTCATGGGCTGTTACTTCATGATTTTCGGACTCGGTCAATTGCAACAGCTGAAACTTACTTGCAACTGCATGCATTACCGGAGTTGTGTAAGCTCTGTAGGCCGCCATCATGTTTGCACACGCCATAGCGAAGCCAGTGGCAGCGAGAACAGTGTTGTGCCCCTCCTTAACACCTGTACATGTCGTTTCGCTTAGCGCATGCTTCATCCCGTGCTTTGCTTGCGCTCTGCCACCACATGCTGCAAGTCACCACCGCACATCGCATAGCACCTTCACTGTCACGCATCTATTTGTCTGCAGATCATTGCCGAGTCGCGCAGCAACGAGGCGTTTGTCGCGCTGTGCCTGCTCACCGTGGGTGGCAGTGGCCTGCTGACGAAGATGTTGGGCCTGAGCGACACGCTGGGCGCGTTCATTGCGGGAGTGCTGCTGGCTGAGACAAGCTTCAGGACACAGGTGCGGTACAAACCTATGTGTCTTTGTGTGTGAGCTACGTCGTCAAACGCCATGAGCTGCTGGCGCCGGGCATCTGCAGCCATGTGCCCGGCAGCATCATAAAGCACAAACGCTTGTTGCTGCAGGTTCCTTATTCAATCCAGCATCCTTGTAATAACATGTCACCCCGTGTTTTGTGTGATTCTCCATTTCAGGTCGAGGCAGACATCCGGCCGTTCCGTGGCCTGCTGATCGGTCTGTTCTTCATGTCGGTGGGCGGCTCCATTAACATGGGCGTGCTGCGCGACAACTGGGACGTCATCGCGTGGATGCTGCTAGGACTCGTCAGCCTCAAGGCGGGCGTCAACATCGCACTGGGGCCTCTCTTCGGACTCAGCAAGTGCGTGGCATGGCTGTGTGCATGCCGTGCTGTCTATTGCTAGTGGTTTTGCTGCTAAGGCTGGGTAGTGCATCCATGCTTGGATGATGGCAGAGCTCGTCAACATTGCACTGGGCCCATTCTTTGGACTTATCAAGGAAGTGCGTGGCATGCAGATAGCATGTTGTTGGTGCTGTTGCTGCTAGTGCTGTGTGGTGCATTCATGCTTGGATGCTGGCAGGGCTGGTCAACATTGCACTGGGGCCACTCTTCAGACTCGGCAAGTGCGTGGCATGCTGTGTGGGTTAGATTGTGCTGTTGCTGCTAAGGCTGTGTGGTGCATTGATGCTTGGATGCTGGCGGAGCTGGTCAAGGTTGCACTAGGGCCACTGTACAAATTGATCAAGTGCGTGTGGAGGGCAGTGATGAACCATATGCTGCCAGTCTACAAGTTGGTGGTGCTATGCATTCGACTGCTGCCTCGGCAGCGATGTGCCTCACTCACTGCTGCTGCTGCTGCTGCTGCCGCAGGTCTGAGTCGATCCGCACGGGCTTCCTGCTGAGCCAGGGCGGCGAGTTTGCGTTTGTGCTGCTGAGCCTGGCCTGCCAGCTCAAGCTGCTGCCCGAGGAGCTCAACCAGATCCTCATCATCACTGGTGAGACTCGTTCAATATATCCTTTCCACGCTGAATGTATCAATCACACGTTCTTGCCTATAAAGAGGGGGCAGCCATAGAGCAGCTTTGACCAGGATCTCATCATCACAGGTGAGGCGCGTTGAATACATTTGTTAACGCGTTTTTTTCCTTGAGAGGGCGCAGCCACAGAGCAGCTCAACCAGATCCTGAGACGCATTCAATATATCAGTCACATGTTTTTTTAGCAATTGGGCGCAGCCACAGAGCAGCTTTGACCAGATCCTCATCATCACAGGTGAGGCGGATGTCGGGGCTTGCTGCACAACACGCGGGTGAACACTACTCGTCTGGCTGGCTGTTCAGTGCTGGTCCTCCCAGTAGTAAGCAGCAGTGGAGATTGGCGCACCACCTGCACCAGCGACCAATGTTCAATGCACGGCCTGCATGCGCCCCCTGTGTACAACTTACCAGCTGTGTTGTGGATCACCTTTCAATGTGCGCCCTGTGTACTGCTTCCTTCCTGCCCCATGCAGTGGTGTTCTCCATGGCGTTGACGCCTGCATCGGCTGAGCTGACCCAGGCTGCTGTGTTGATTTCCATACTGACTGCAGCCATATTGACTCTCACTCTTATTGTGCTTCCTTGCTCCCCCCTGCAGTGGTGTTCTCCATGGCGCTGACGCCTGCACTGGCTGAGCTGGGCAGCAGGCTGGGCGCTGCCGTTGAGAGGGCAGAGGAGGGCGCCATCAGTGAGGATGAGGCGCCGCCACCCATCCTGGAGGTGAGCCTGTTGCAGGCTGCTGTGATGTTGCGTGGCTGGTTTCACCGTGCTGTGTGTGCCAAAGCATCCAACGCCATATATGTGCCTATGAGGCGCCGCCACCTATCCTGGAGGGGAGCCTGCTGTGGTGTTTGGGGCTGCGTGTCGAATGCATGAGTTTTGATGAGTGGTTGAGACGGTCTGCATCAGAGGAGGGCGCCATCAGTGAGGATGAGGCGCCACCTTCCATCCTGGAGGTGAGGCTGCTGTGTTACAAGTTACAAGTCCTACACATGGCTTTGGCCTGCTTGAGCCTATGCTCCTCCGTGCGTAAATTAGAGAAAACAGGAGCAGGTCCCAACAGGGCCTGAGAGTCCTGTAGTGAGAACTCAATTTCGTTCTACTACGAGCCTGTTGCGGTGTGTGAGGCTGCATGTGGAGTGCATGAGTTCAGATGAGTGCATGAGTTCAGATGAGTGGTGGAGACGGTGTTCAGCTAGTCAACGCAGAGGCGGGCGCCATCAGTGAGGATGAGGCGCCACACACTGCCCATCCTGGAGGTGAGCCTGCTGTGGTTTGTGAGGCTGCGTGTCGAATGCTTGAGCTTGAATGAACAGTGGAGATGGTGTTCAGCTAGCCTGCCTGTGGTGTGCCACCTCCTATCCTGGAGGTGAGCCTGTTGCACGCTGTTGCGGGTTTGGTGGCTGGCTTCACCAAGCTGTGTGTGCCAAAGCATCGAATGCCGTGTATGTTGCCCATCTCTATCTCAAGTTCCTGATCCCAGACTTGTGGCTCTGTTCCTGTAACCCTTGCCCTAAAAGCTGTCCTGGTGAAATGACTGTGCTGGATCTCTGTCTAATCCTGCAGGTTGAGGACCCTGTGGTCATCCTGGGCTTTGGCCCCCAGGGCCAGATGCTAGCCAACATGCTGGCAAGCCCCCTGGCACAGTCCGGCAACAAGACGCGCACCTACATCGGCTTTGACCTCGACCACACACGCGTCACAGCCAGCAGGCGGGCTGGCTTCAATGTGGCGTATGGCAACGGGGCACGTCCCGGAGTGCTCAAGGCTGCAGGTGTGCGACACATGTACATGCTTATCCCTAGCTGTGTGCTGTGTGGTTCTGTGGCAGGTCTACACGTATGGATGGCATCGAGCGTTGCTGCGCATGTTGCCTGGTGCCCTGCATGGCACGCTTTCATCAGATGTGTGGCTTTGCCTTGGTCTGCCATTTTAGTGCCAACAATGACCAAAAGTACCCAACAGTAACCTGTCTGCTGCTGCTGCTGCAGGCGTGAAGAAGCCGTCTGCCATTGTGGTGTGCCACAGCCAGGAGGAGGCTGCGCTCAAGGCGGTGGAGGGGCTGCGCACTGAGTACAGGGGCGTGCCCATCTACGCCTGCGCACAGAACTTCAAGTGAGTGACGTGACGCTGCACGGCTTGCTGCATGGCTTGCTGGTCACTGTTTGATATGGAAGTAGAAAATTCCTACACCGGTGCATGCAGCAGGTATTGAACAATCGCGGCAACAATGCCGAAATGCGCCCAGAATGTCAAGGGAGTGGTGATGCCAGGCGGCTGCTGCAGTGCAACAGACATGGTGGCAGCAAGCAGAGGTGCATTCAAAGGAAGTTGTTCTCCGCATGTGTGGCTGTGCTGTGCAGACCCTACCAGGCCTTCCCGCACGTTACAGTCATAACATCCCTGCACTGCCATTCCGCCGCTGCATCTGTCAATTCGTTCCACTGCAGGCATGCTGCTGAGCTGCGTGCAGCTGGTGCTGACAAGCTGTGCATCGTGAACAGCGAGGCAGGCCTCAACCTTGGAGCGCAGCTGCTGTCAGATCTCGGCAGCTCAGAGACAAGCGTATCGCTGCTGCGGAGGGGCATCAACGAAGCACTTGCGGTGCGCACGGCAGCCGACAACTCGCGCCGCGACGCAGCAGCAGCTGAGGCGCAAGCCGTTGCGGCGCAGAATGCGGCAAGCAGCAACGGCGCTGCTGCTGCCGAGAAGAAGAAGAAGAAGCAGAAGCAGGTAGAGCTGTTTGTGCTTGATGGCAAGCATGCATACGGGCTACGCGCGGATGCACTTGCTCGTGCAGTGAGCCCGGATCTGCCGTGTACGGAGTGTCCGCTTGTGAGGCAGCAGCAGGAGATTGCAGCACTCAGCAGCCTTGATGAGTCTCTCATTCCTGGCATGCTGGGCAGCAGTGACAGCAGCAGCACTGTCAGCAGCATGGCATCCGTTGCAGATGTAGAGGGAGCAGCAGCAGTGCCTGCTGCTGGGCTGAATGGCAGCAAGAGTGCGGCAGCAGCAGCAGTGAATGCTAGCATTGGCAGCAATGCTGCTGGCGGTCCCGGCGCTGGCAGTGCGTAGGCTGTGAGTTGAGAAGCAGCTGCGGCGGCGGCGGCTGGTACAGGTGGTGTTCTGGTGCTTCCGTGCACACTGTTGTGTTTGTACACAAGATGCTGTGTTAGTTATCTCTTTGGCGTGATGAGGGGTGTACAACAGGTCCAAGGATCTGTCTTTTTTCTGTGGGCGGCTGAGTGAAAGCTGCGTGGCTTCTTTTTGGCTGTTAGCAGCAACCCCGCAGCTGCTGCTGTCCTATGGATCTTCTGTTTTGTTGTGCTGTTCTGGAGCTGGTGCTGCTCTTGTTGGTAGCTGCACTGGGCTGAGTTGCAATGATCCGAATGCATGCTGCGGCTGTCTGCATTGCATGCATTCACAAGACGTGACTTGGTGTGCGTGTGTGTGATAATATCCGTGTACACCCGTACAAAAGCCGCCAGCAGGCAAGCTGGCTAGCTGTGCTTGTTCGAGCTCAGAGTGGCTAGGGAGGGTGGAGGGTTTTGAGGCAGGCAGGAGGTTTATGATGCCTTGCTGGTCGGCTCGGCATTGATTGCTGCTTGTGTCAATGAAAGGATTTGAACTTCAATGAAATGCATTCAGTCAACCGGACACAGGCCCACAGGGGTTGAAGCATGATGCAGGAAGCATGCATGGCATCTGAGGAGATTGCATGGGGTGTGCCTGGTGTCCTGTTTGCACGCGCAGTCTGCAGTGTACTGCTATGCTAGTGTAAGAGCTGCAGTGGCTGCTGTGTAAGCCGTATTAGGGTTAACATGTGCGAGCTGTGTACTGTACAGAGGGAACACACTGGGTTTACTTCTGCCGGATAGATGGGTGTTGCTTGCTTTCAGCAACATCCCAACATTGTCTGGCTGTTGTGTGCCAAACATGTAATGTCTAGTGTAGTGTGCAGTGCTCTATACCTGTTGCATGACCGCGCGTGGCAGAGTTGTGTGAGTAAGCTCTGCGCTGCGTCAGCTGCACAGCTTGTGCTGTACGTCTTTTGGCTGTCTAGCCGCCGACAGTGGCGCTGGCAGCTATTTAGTTCCGTACAAGAACTGTCTACACTGTGAAGGTTGTACTACGGTAGTAGCATGGCAGCCGGTGAGATATGCTGCATGAGGTTTCTGCTGGCAGTTGCGCCACATCAATTTTGCTGTGCAGCCGCTGCTGTTGACGGAGTCGTTTTGGATACCAGAGTGTTGTCAGCAGCTGTCACAGCGGCGGCGTACCGCATAGGCATTTCATACTTCTGTCACAGCAGCGTCGTACTGCATAGGCATATCATACACCCGTGCATGTTTCTGGGTCTGGGTGCGTAGCTTTAGCGGCAGCCCTAACCTGTCACGTTCTGTTACAGCGTTTGACTAGCAGCAGGTGGTTGGTCTCGTGCCATGGCCTGAGCCGTGGGCAAAAAGTTTTGGGCTACGGGTTCTGTTGCATGATGCTATCATCAGATATCGTTGTGTTGTGTATGCAGCAGCACGGCAAAGCAAGGTCAACGTTGCCTTGCAGCAGTGGCAAGGAGTATGTGCCCTGCATTTTGCAGCCAGGGGCTCGGATCTGCCCCCTGTCAGCATGCACACTCAGCACCAATCAAATCTGCCGCCAAGGTGTCATGCACACTCCACAGTTTTGGATGAGGTGTGGCATTGTCAGTCACTTTGTCCCTGGACAGGACAGCTTGCAATTGTGGCATGCCATGTCTGGCTGCACTTGCAAGAACTCTTGCAAGTGCAGCCTGACATGGCATGCCACAATTGTAAACTGCCCCTGTCCACGGACACAGTCAGTGACAGTGCAATTGTGTAGCTCGCTTGGGGCTTGCCAGACGCAGTGCAGCAGGCATGGGTCATGACTGTTTGATCTGTGATGGTCGTGTGGTGCAGTTTATGCCTGGTGTTTGCCGGTATTGGAATGTGTGTGATGCTGCTGTTTGTACGGTGCTGTTTTGCTGCTGTGCTGGCGTCTTGAAGGGGACGTGCTGTGTGTATGAACAGCCGCTCCCGGCGGGAGCAGCACTCGTAAACTAGTACGTGCTACTACACTGAGGTCACCTTAGCCTGTGTACTACCTACTGGGCAGCCGCCGCAGGTGTGTGGTTGAACGCCTGTTTTTGCAACAGCGATTGCCTGTTCTAGTACTCTTTATGATAATGGTTGTCGGGCGTTTGGGGCAACCTGCATGAGCCCCATGGGGTACCGGGTAACAGGTTATCACTTCACTGTATATACGCGTACGTACCGAGTCGCTCAGCTTGTGGCGACTGTGCACCACGAGACACCAGCTGGCTGGCTGCAGCCGCCACCCCCAGGCCTCACCAAAATCATTATGGCTGGCACCCGTTGAGCCTCAACGGTTGATCACCATGATACTCTCAGTAGAGCGTTCAGAAACGCACGTGCTCAAGACACCACAAGCCTTGTGACAAGGCAACTCAGTGTAAGATACGGTGCTATCTTAAAACAAAACACACCCCGCATGTCCACCGCCGTGCAGCACAAGTGTTGCTGCATTGCGCTGCTGCCATGAGGCATGCATATGCACAGTGTTTTGTATCTGTATGCTAGCAGCCCCCGAGTCATGCGGAACAAGGGTAACTTTGCAAAAAAACAATGGACACTGCTGTGCTGGCAGCAGGTGATGCACTGACACCTGGAAACTTGATGTTCAGCCGATTGTGCAGGCAGCAGCTGTGTCACGAGCCAATGAATGCTGCTTGCCAGCATCATCGTCTCCGCTTGAAGGCTTTCGGCTTTGGTTGCGCATCTTCAATGGAGGGCACCAACGCTGACCAATCGGCCTGCAATGCTGCTGCCTGCAGCAGTATTGTCATGGCTGCTGCTGCTGCTGCTGCTGCTGCTGCTGTTTCTGCAGGTACAGCTGCCGCTGCAGCTCCAATGCAGCCTGTGCGTCATCATCAAGCAGCTGTGTTGCCTGATCCAGATCCATAGCATCCGCTGGCGCTGCTGCGCCTGCTGCTGCTTCACCTGGTTCAGGCTTAGCTTCCGCGCCAGACCCCGACAGCAGCTGTGTACGCGGCTGCTGCTGCTGCTGTGGTGACGGCAGCTGCTCCTGCTTGATCGGAAGCAGTGGTGGCAGCTGCTGCTGGTTGTGCTGCTGCTGCAGCTGGGCTGGTTCGTCTGACTCGTCGTCCTCTGTTTCAGCACCGTATGCTCCTGCAAGCGCCTCATCGTCTGTGTTGTGCTCCTCCTCTCCCTGGTGGTGGTGGCAGCAGCAGCAGCAACAGCGGCAGCAGCGGCAGCAGCAGCAGCAGCAGATACGCATAGATGAGTAGAGGGTAGCAAGAGCGCTGCCACGCAGCGCATGCAGCAGCATGCTGAGATACCAGCCACACACCTTCGGGTATACAACATACAAGTGCCAGTCATGTCTATATAATCAGGAAACAAGACATGCATCTACACACCCAATTGTGTGGTGACAGCTGTGTCACGCTGACCTGCAACTGCTCCATTTGCCGTGCCTGCTCTTGCACTGTGTCAGTGAGCGCCTGTATCCGCTCTGTCTTCTTGTTCAGCAGCATGGCAAACTGCAGTGACATGGAAGGCAGCAGCAGCAGCAGCAGCAACAGTTGAAGTCTCAGCGCCCATTGGGCGCACTGGCGGTGCGTAGTATTTGCAGTGATGGACCAACTGTAGGCCCTCCACTGCGTGGATTGGACTAATCTAGTTGAGAGCATGGCAGGTAGTATGTGTTGCTGCAGAACTGCTGCACCATCGAACAGCTGGCCTTTGAAGACAACACCCTCGCAGCCTGAACCATCCATGTCATGCACAACTTCACCAATAATGACTGGTACATTTCAGCAGGCCTGCGGCCTGCACCCTTGCAGTGCTAGCACCAGATTTGTTGATTGCGATGCCAGCCTTTGTGAAACAGCAGGCCTGCAGCGCCCCCAAGGCAAGCAGTGCGAGGGTGTCACCGTTATCACAAGACCAGCAGGTCTACAGCCTGCATCCAGCAACGCTAGGTCAAGCTCCGCTGGGTGCGGTACAGTGCATCTGAAGACACCCCCACAGCACTCTCAAAAGCCAGCAGCGCCAGGGTGTCACCTTTGTGAAGAGTGCCTGCTCCTTGCCCTGCCACTCCTGCGTCTTCTGCTGCAGCTGCTGCTGCCTGTCCTGCAGGGAGCGCTCCAGCAGCAGCTGCGCCTTGCCTGACTCATCCATGGCAGCCTGGCAGCAGCAGCAGCAGCAGCAGAGATGTAGCATTGTCGCAGGCAAAGTTGTGTGTGAGCCCCAAGACCCCAACCAGCACAGGTCAGATGCAAAATGCACGATGCAGCGGCAGGGCTGGTGCATGCTGAATATTGCTCCAGCTGCTGGGTATACTGTTGAGCTGGTCACAACACAAAGTAACAAACAGGCCCCTCACCTTCATTGCACTGTATGAGGCCATGATGTGTGTCATGACGAGCCTGATGGTGCTGCTGCTGTCCTGCTGCTGCTGCAGCAGCGGCGTCACGCGCATCATCTCCCGCACTTGGCTGTTGTTGCTGCGTTGCCAGGACCACGTCAGCTGCACAGGCAGCAGGGAATGAAGGTGCATGGCAGGAAAGTCAATGTGACACATGCTTGCTTCGGTTCGGGTTACACATGCTTGCTTCCCGCAGCGGCGCAGTGCTGGTGCAGCTGCAGGCAGGAGGTGAGGCAGATGTCGTGTCATGTCCAGCTCAACAATGCTTGATGCACAGGAGACAAAGGTTGCAGCTGCTGGTTACGTGCATGAGTTTGAGTCTGCAACGCTATGCTGTGTTTTTTGCAGGCTGGCCAGTTTCATGGCAGCCATGTACCTCTAAATGCTGCTCAGGCCCACGTGGAGGCGTGCGAGCGCTGTGTGTGTATTGTGTTGGTGCTGCTGCTTCATCTCCTAGTGCCTCTTTGGTCCTTCTCCATGCTGCGTCAGCATCCATTGCCTGGTACGCAACACTGCAGGCTGCAGGAGGCAAGTGAGCGGCAGGAGTTGCGGCAAACACAGAGAGAGGAAATTCACTGTGATGTAACAGCTAGCTGAGGAGGCAGCAGCATTCAGCTGGAGCGATTGAGTGCGAAAGGCAGACAGCTTGCATGCGTGTAGCAAGCATACTGGCTCAAGGGACTGTCACAGCCAGGCGACTGGTGCAGCATGCACACAGCAGATATCACCAATGTGCAGCACATCAGCAGTTGCTGATCAGATCCCGACCTGTTGCACTCCATGCATGACTGCAGTCTGTGATCCAGATGTCAAGCAGTCTGCTGTCCTCCTGCCAGTGCACCAGCACAAACAGCGGACCTGCAGGGCCCTTGGCATCTGCATTGCTCAGGGTCCTGCAGGAAGCTGACTTGGCAGCTGCAGCTGCCATGAATAGATGGGCTAAGTTCCAATTAAAGCTGGCAAGGCAAGGACAGCAAGTGAATCACAATGACGGACCTGTACAGCACCAAGCTCAGCACGGACAGGGTGCCTGTTCACGTTTGCACGCATGAACTAGGCAACTAGACAAAAGGGTTTGCACCATTGCCGTAGATCGGATTGCTGGACGACTGGAGCAGTGCGATAACAGTTTCTTTCAAACACAACCCTGGTGACGCATGACAGCCTCCGAAACGAGGCTCACCGTGCCTTCTCGCCTTGTTGAATTACCCTTCGTAGGTCGTTTGATCATTTGATGAACTCTTGGTTCTAGTCACCGGCGTACCACATCTACTGCTCTGGCGGCATGCAGCAGTAAACTGCTTCCACTACTCCGACCTGTGAATGCTCGTCTGCAGAAGAGCACTGTGTATAGTTATGGCTCAGCAGCCTGCTGTCGACAGGGCACCATTTAAGCAGGTCATCAAGCTGCCTGCACTGCGGGTGCCAACCAAGGCATGCAATGACTTGATGCGCAAGCTGCGGGGGTGAGCAGCAGTGCAGCACGTGCAGGGCTAGCTGCAGCATGATGCGAGGCAGCAGTGCATGCAAAGTGTTATAGGATTGTAAGATGCTGTGTCAGGCATATTTGCCACTTGCGCTTTCCTGTCAGCAAACCCCAGCAAGCTCAGAGAGATGTGACGGCTGTAGCGTAGCGCTGGCTAACGGGCCACCCTAGCAGCAGCACCGTTCTACACACAGCACACTGCAGACACCCACGCCTTAGTCAACATCTGCTTCAAGTGTCTGCTTCTGCTTGGTTGTTGGGGTTCGCAGCAGGTTCACGTTTGACCTGCCCAAGACCAAGTGCATCGTGCACGATGGTGACAGGCAGGATGTACGTCTGCTGCTGCTCAGCCAAGAGGTAGACCCGCAGGGTAAGCAGCAGCATCTAACTGCATCCACAGCAATAGCAGCTGCTGCAGGAGCAGCATTAAAGCCTACAAGGGTATCCTGCAGAGGCAGTGTCACACAGCAGAGCAACTGTGGAGCTGCCTCCTAATCATATGGCAGGACAAGGCAGTCGCGTGGCACCCTTTGCAGGACAGGCAAACCTTCGCGAAATGTCCTTCTCTGCCAATCATTACAAACATGTTTCTGTACGTGTGCCTGAACTGCTGCATCGCCCTGCTGTGCATGCTGCCTCTGCAGCGTTCAGCCCTGAGCTGCAGGCTGTGCTGCAGCAGGTGGAGGGCTGGGAGCTGTGCAGCCACGACATGCAGCTGGACTACCACCACTTCACAGCAGATGCTGTGCTGAGGGTGAGGCCAGGGTCAGCAATGAGGCAATGCAACAGCAGCAATATAGCACCTGACAGCCATTGCTTGCAGCAATAGATGTTGCTGAAAGGCATGCAGCTGGACTATCAGCACTCAACGACAGATGCTGTGCTGCGGGTGAGGTTATGCACCAGCAGCAGCACGAGCAGCAGGTGCAGCAGCAGTCGCAGCAGCAGTCGCAGCTGTGGCGCACATCATGCCCGAAGTTGACTGTTGCACGGCGTGCAACATGGCATGTAGCTGGTCCGCCTGCGCTATACAGCAGGTGTTGTATAGTGAGTGAGGCCACACAGCAGCGCCAGCAGCAGCAGCTGTGGCTGGGAGCAACAACAGCTGCAGTGTTGCAGCAGTGCGAGCTAAGCACACAGCAAGGAGCATGCTCATTGCATGCCTCCTCACTTGCCGCTTGCGTACTTTCATGTGTGTGCCACAAGCACAACGCAGCAGAACACTGTCCTGCAAGCTTCTGCACGATGCTACTCACAGCTCTCATCAAACACCTACCCCCTCACCACCCTGCCACCCTTCTGCTTTGGCCCCAACACACCCTGCCAACCCTACAGAAGCTGCTGCCTGAGGGAATCGATGTGCCCACCTCGTTTGAGTCCATCGGCCACATCGCACACCTCAACTTGCGCCCTGAGCAGCTGCCGCACAAGGCGCTCATAGGGCAGGTCATCATGGACAAGAACCCCACCATACGCACAGTCGTCAACAAGGTGAGTCATGACGCATAACTTATGAGATCTGGGTGCGGCCGTCCCCAGCACAGGAAGTGCGTTAAGTTCCTAACGCAGCGTGCACCAAACAGGTGACAGCAAGTGTTCACCCTGCTGCACGAGCAGTGATACTTGTGCAAGCAGCTTTCTGGCCCATCATGGACAAGTACCCCACGATATGCACAGTAGCCCCCAAAGCACAGGAGCTGCGGGTATTGCAGCACCCCCTGCATGTGTCATGCAGCATGATAGCTATTCATTTGCAGGGCCTGGCTGTGAAACTGCAGCAGCACTCTAGCAGAAAACATGCAGTGACACCCTGCAGCGCCTGGCTGTGTGTTCCATACGCTGACGTCTTTGCTGATGCCTCTGGTTCTGCTGTTGGCACTGCTGCTGGTGTGTGGTGTGGTGCAGCTGGGCAGCATAGAGAACGAGTACCGGGTGTTTGACATGGAGGTGATTGCAGGGGAGCAGGCCTTTGAGACGGAGGTGTCGCAGCACGGCGTCAGGTTCAGGCTGGACTTCTCAAAGGTGTGCGGCGCTGACTGATGCACTAAGCTTAGTCCACATGCTTCACATGATTCCTGCTGTTTTTCAAGTTGTTTACTTGTTGCACACAGCGCTGCACTTCTCAAAGGTGCGGGGCTGACTGATGCCAAGATGATTATAAGATGATGCTGAGATGGTGATAAGATGATGCTGAGATGATGCTGTGTCTCCAGTTGTTGGACTTCGTGCAGAGCGCGGGCAAGTCAAGTCATGTCACGTGCATTGCGTGTGGATTTCAGATTGCAAGAGATGCATCTGCCGCGGCTGTCATGATACTTGGCACCAGCTGAAAGGGTCACAGCAGGCATGGGTGCTGTTTATTTCAGCACCACATGCACCAAGCTTGCAGCTCCAAAACACACCCTGCCACATCCTCACTGTGCCGTGCTGCACCTCAGGTCTACTGGAACTCGCGGCTAGAGACGGAGCACAAGCGGCTGGTGTCCAGCTTCAAGCCTGGCGAGGTGGTGGCTGACATCATGGCAGGCATCGGGCCGTTTGCTGTGCCTGCAGGCAAGCACGGCTGCAAGGTGAGCCTGCAGCAGCACCCGCTTAGGAAGCAAGGGCAGGAGTTAGGTTCCAGGAGTTAGGTTCCATGGGGGAAAGGCGCTAGCTGCATTGCCATGGTATCAATCGCACCTGAGGACAGCAAGGTGAGGCCGCTGCAGCATCCGCTAGGAGCAGCAACGGCAAGCCTGTGAAATTCCTTGCAGGAACAAGTGCTAGCTGGTACATCGCTGCGACAGCAACCTCTGCGGAAGACCATGTAGGCACACCTGTCGCATTGCGATCATGCAACAGCAGATGATGATGCAAACCTGATGCAAGTTTGCCGCTCTGTGCCGCAGGTGTATGCCAATGATCTCAACCCAGAGAGTGCCAAGTACCTGGCGCTAGCTATCACGTAGATATAATTCTTTAACCTCTGCGAAGCACTATGTAGGCATACCTGTAGCATTGCAGTTAAGCAAAAGCAGGAATGGTTATTAAATCGTTTGCGCTGTGTACCGCAGGTGTATGCCAATGACCTCAACCCAGAGAGTGCCAAGTACCTGGCCCTAGCTGTTACATTGATATAAATCTCCAACCTCCGCGAAACACCATGTAGGCATACCTGTATTGCAGTCGTGCAAAAACAGGAATAGTGAATGAAAAGTTTGCGCTGTGTGCTGCAGGTGTATGCCAATGACCTCAACCCGGAGAGTGCCAAGTACCTGGCGCTCAATGTGCAGCTCAACAGCGTGAGTGCCCAGGTGCTGCCCTTCAACATGGATGGCCGCCAGTTTGTGCGGCTGCTGCTGGCGACACCAGGCGGCCCAGTGGAGCAGCTGCCACCACCTGCAGCAGATGATGCGGCAACAGCACAGCAGCAGCAAGAGCAGCACGTCCAGCAATCGCAGCAGCAGCAGCAACCGCTACAACAACAGCAGCAAGACGGTGCACCCGTCCAAGCGGTAGCAGCAGCAGATGCCGGAAAGAAGCAGCAGCAGCAGCAGCAGTCAAAGCGCAAGCTTGTGGCTGAGGTACCTCCTGCCATACCGCCAGGCTTCAGGCCGCCCCCCGGTGGGCTGCTGTTCCAGCACGCAGTGATGAACCTGCCTGCTTCAGCGGTGGAGTTTCTGGATGCGTTCAACGGTGCATTTGACCCTGCCAGCTGGGCAGGGCGGCAGCTGCCGCTGGTGCATGTGTACACCTTTAAGAAGAAAGAGACAGAAGCAGGTGAGATAAGAAGGTTGCTGCACAGTTGCTGGCATCGCCAGCTTGGTTTGTATATGCAGATGCAGCACCTCCAGCAGCTGCGCAGTTGCAGCGGTCGTTACTGTGTTGCTCCTGGAGGTAATGACCAAAGTTTGCACGTCTGGGCTTGCGCCTGCATGCAACATAAGTTCCAAGTCAGCTGGCACAGTGAGAACAGTGCATGGACACATGCAGCACCAGCATGATCAATTGGCTCCTGCACCTGCATCTGCGATCGTAATGATCTTTACTATCGTGCATGCTGTTGCCTGTGTGCCTGCAGATGTCATTGCGCGCGTTGAGGCAGCGCTAGGGGGCAAGCTTGAGGAGCCTCCCAGCATACACACGGTGCGTGACGTGGCACCAAACAAGCTCATGCTGTGCGTAACCTTCAGGGTGCCACAGGCTGTGGCATTTGCTGGCAGGCAGCTAGGGGAGCAGCAGGAGCAGCGACAACAGCAGCAGCAGCAGCATGAAGCTCAGCAACAGACAGTAGCAGCTGATGACGGCGCTGCTGCAGAAGGCAGCCCTGCAGCAAAGAAGCCACGCACTTAGGTTGAACCGAAACATGTTGTCTTGCAGCTGCTGCATGGTCTCCCCTTGTTTTGACAGCATAAATTGATGCTGTGTGGGTGCCGCACACGGTGCACCTGTGCAACGTCGTTGAGCCTCAAAGCTGTAGCACAGCAGCGACGAGAATGTTGTGCCG
The DNA here is from genome assembly GCA_902809745.2 of Tetradesmus lagerheimii. Classification (NCBI taxonomy): domain Eukaryota; kingdom Viridiplantae; phylum Chlorophyta; class Chlorophyceae; order Sphaeropleales; family Scenedesmaceae; genus Tetradesmus; species Tetradesmus lagerheimii. Next base: position 78,350 of record CADDIJ020001048.1, on the reverse strand, counting down.
CCAGCTTGGCAGTTGGTGTGGTTGCCGTGCTGTCCCCACCAACGCCAGCTAGCGCCACAGTCTGCAAGGTGTATCCTGATTATTGCTGCTGTATCTGGCATATGTGCTGGCTGTACAGGCTGTACAAGTACTGTGTAAGTACTATTGAATGCGTTTCCCCCTCAAGTACTACCATAATAGGTATTGCAGCTGGCGGGCTCAGAAACAGCGGCTTCTTTGCTCATCATCATCATCATGTTACCCATTAAGCCATAGCATCAACGCCATCGGCCCCGCGCCCCTCAGGAGCGGAAGAAAGAGGGAGCACTGCTCCATTGTGTGCGGCTTCTTTGCTGACACCTACAAGGTTTGGAACAGGACGAATGGGGCTACATATACAGAAGCTCTGGCCGTTTCTTACCGGAATGTCAGGTCCTCATGCTTACGGGAATTCCATGATGATACGTGCCCAGGATCCGTCTAAATCCGCTCTTTGACAGTGGCATGGCTACAGCACTGGTAGTAGTACTGCCAAACCTGGTGCTTGATGGGTGCAGCCCCCCTGCTTGCACCCTCAGGGAGAGTCTCATGCAACTTGGCATGTCTGTCCGATAGCCAACCAAGCTGTCAATTAACAGTTGGTTACACAACTCAAGCGCTAAAGCAGCGTCTTCATCCGTGGGCCCCTACACACTTGCGGGGAAGGGTGTCACTGCATGCCATGCTGCTTGGGTGCTGCTATTACTTTTACTTGCTGAATCACCGTCTGCTGAAGCCCTTTTTGCTGCTGGACTTCTTTCTGCTCTTCTTCGCTGCACTACCACTGCCACTGCCGCCACTGCTGCTCAAGCTGCTGACTGGCACTCTGAACACCTCACGCACGGGCTCTCCAGCGGCACTGCTGCTTGCTGCTTCTACCTCTGGCCCAGCCATGGCTGCCACCTTCACTGCTTTCAGCACTGCTTTGGGCACTGGATAGCCGCGGGCAATCCACTGCTGCATCACCCACTTGACGTCGACAGCGTCTTGAGCAGTGTGCAAGGTCCTGCACAGCAGCAGCACCGCACACAAAGTGCAGGCAAGGTCAGCAGTAGTTGGGCTGCCAGTTTTGAAAACGCTATAAACAGGTCATCAGCATCTGCCTCTGCAATTGCCATCGTCACATCTAGTCGCGTACATACAGCTATAAGGGCACGACACACATAGTTGCGCTCCTATGCTGAGGGTCATATCTGTTCCACATGCAATCGCACAGGAGCAACGCAGCTACAGCAGCAGCAGCAGCAGGGCCGCCTCACCGCGGGTCTGCAGTGCCGTTTGCGTATGAGGGGAAGAAGAGCAGCGCCATGCCCTGCTGCGGCTGCACTGAGATGCCCAGGTGGTCAAAGTGCGTTGCGCCCCCCTGCAGCCAGACCGCCACAAACCACACAGCAGCAGCAGCAGCAATGAAGTTGTAAGCAAGAACCATATTTGCTAGCTGCAGCACTGCACAACCAACGAAGCTAGCTAAGCGCATCCACTCGACGCAACTGGAGCACGCCGATCTGCTGCTGTGTTGTTGCACCATCTTGTCACGCTGATTGGCAACAGCAGCAGCCAATTGTCCCAAGGCGTGAAGAAGTTGAGGTTTGCCGCACCTACATACCGCATCTGCATCATTGTGTCACACCATTTGGCAACAGCAGCAGCAGAACATGCGGAGCTGTTTGCTACAGTGTTAATCTGCCACACACACCTGTGAAACATCGTTGAGGTACAGCAGCAGCGTGGCATGGCGCTGGAAGCCGTTGGCAGTGGCCAGCAGCGCAGGGAAGGCATCCTCATGCGACAGGAAGTGCTGCCCCGGCAGGTACCTGCAGCAGCAGCAGCCGTTTTCAACACCTCAAAATCTGGCAAGTCCACACAGTGCCATTCCGTCACACCTGCACGTGCAGTGCTTGGTAGAGCAGCACACAGTAGCATACCACTGCTGACGCCACATACACATGCATTGGGCGGGCCTGCTGCTGCTGCTGCTGCTGCTCACCGTGCGACCTGTGGGCTCTCGTAGCAGTACTGCCCCCCTGCAGGCAGCTTGCCGGGTGGCCCCCAGCTGCGGCCACTGTCCAGGTGTGCCAGCAGCTTCTGGCCCCACGCCTGCATACGCTGCATCAGCCCGGTCAGCCCAGCAGACTTGGCCTGAGCAGCAGCAGCAGCAGCAGCAGTAGCAATGGGGTGACAGCAGGCGTAGCTTGATTTCCCGCTGCAAATGTAAGAAGAGAAGGCAACACATGCCTGGCAGTGATTGTGCTGCCACACTCAAGCATCCAAAAGCGGCTGAATCTGCGAGAATATTGGAGTAGCTATATAAATTGAAAGGCAGCAGCTGTCGCACGTACACGTAGCTGCATTTGCACCGATAGCGGGCACCGACCACACCATCACCACCAACATCACCAGCAGCAGCAGCAGGATCTCACCTGTGTGGCTGGGTCCATGAGTAGCGAGCTGGATGTGCGGCGAGAGCCATACGTGTTGACGCCACCACCAGCAGCTGTGGCAGCGTTGCCGCCCCCGATCTTGCTCTGCTGTAGGCAACCTGACAGTGATGGCAAAATATACAAAACAAATGTGCATGTCAAGAACTACTTACACCTTTGAGAGCTTTACAACAGCGTGCTGGTACAAGTGCTAGTACATGCAATCAGACTTCTGCCAGCTGGGGGGAGCGCAACGGCTGCGCCTTATCCAAGGCAGCTTGAGACGCACAGCACCACCATTATGCGCCTCCATGCAGCTACGCTGGATCATGGCCTACGGTCATCATGCACGCACAAGTTACCAAGCTACTGATGCAGCACCAGCTCACATTGGGAGCCGCGCTCAGCCCTGTAGCAAATGCATGTAGCTCAGCACGGCGTGTGTGGCGCACCTGACTCCTCTGCATGCTGCTGCCAGCTGTGGCACTCCTCTGCTGTCATGAAGCCCTCCACTGTGAACACCGCTGGGTCAAAGTTCACGATGCGAAGTCCAGGGAAGTCCAGGTCAATGGGTATGAACTTCTCAGCTAGCTTTGCCAGGAATGCCGGCCTGTCATATGCTGACGTGTCAGTTGCAGGTATGCCACCTTGCGCCAGCCATTTCGCTGGAATGCGTTCGTAGGGATCCTTTGGGACAAACACTGCAGGAGCAGCAGCTGCCGCTGGTGCTGCTGCTGCTGCTGCAGGTGCAGATGGTGCTGCTGCCTGCTGTTGAGCTGCTTCAGCTGCTGCTGAAGGCGCTGCAGCAGCGGGTGCCGATGCTGCAACTGCTGCAGGAGGAACTGGCTGCTGTATCTGCTGCTGCTGGTGGGGCTGCTGCACCTGCTGTGCTTGATGCTGCTGCTGCTGCTGTGCTTGCTGTTGCTCCTCCTGAGTGCGCACGGCTTGGCTGTAAGCAGCTGCTGCAGCAGGCTCCTGCTCGCTGCTACTACCAGCGTCTGCTGGTGCTGCTGCATCCGACGACTGCTGCTGCTGCTGCCGCTGGCGTGCCCTCCTGGCAAAGTGGTCGGTGGTGCCAACTGCTTCTAGAGGAGGCAAGATCCCCGCGGGATCCTGACAGCACAAAACAGCAGCAAGCGCACATGCTGGATGCTAAGGTCTTCGGGCCCCACACACAGCACACAGGAGTGCATAGTCACATCAAAAGCGAGCAAACGACACAGCTGGCACATTATGGATGTGCAGCCCATCGCATGTTGTGTCAGCACTTCATGATGAGGCACCGGTCCAACCAGAGAGTGTGCAGCAGTGTGCGTGCTGATCGTGTGCTCACCCATCCCACGCGGACTTTCGTTTCCGCCTCAACTTCATCTACTTTCTGCTTTGGCTCATCTACTGCTGCATATGCTATGTGCAGTTCTTGTCTCTGCTGCCATCTCAGGCCTGCCCTCAGTGCTGCTGCTGCTGGTGCTAGTGCTCCAGAAGCTCTCTGCGTCGTTTGCCTGCTATGCCCGTGAGCTGACCTATGACAGTGGAAGCTGAAAGAATGCATCCGGGTCCCAGCACAGGGGTGATGTGGCCGCACTGCTCCGGTTGAGATGTTCAGCAGCCAAGATCAGCCCCGATGTGACCACAGAAAGTAAACGCGTCAATTAACTATAATTCTTGGTTTCAAAAAACAACAATAGAGCCCAAGCCGGAGCGGCATATGGCAGAAACACTGGTCGGGGTGTTAGATGAGGCTCCACAGTGCTTCAAAAGTTGACCGCGCCCTCGCAACATTGCCCGTGATCGTCTTTCATACCCAACGTGTCAATGTGCTGTCATCGTAAGCAAGGTGCCGGCTGCAGTGCCACATCAGCATCCTCTGCAGCAGTCCCAGCAGCAGTACCGTACACCACGCACTTTGGCAGCCTGCGAGCTCCACGGAGCTGTTTAACCCACACCACGTACACATCTACCGCACTTTGGTTGTTCTGCCGGCGATGATCGGGGCCTCAGGCCCCTGCAGGGCTAGCCTGCTATCAGGCTGCAGCAGAATGCTCAGCAGCAGCAGCAGCACCTGTCCAGCAGCATGCTCAACATGGAACACCCAACCCGCTAGACTCAAGGCGTTACAGCTCAAGCACGTGCTAAGCAGAGCTCAACTCTTTGGCTGTCCCAAACAACAGCAAACTCGTAGCCTGCTGTTGCCGGCAGCAGCTGCAGTACAGCAGGACACGTCAGCGCCGGTCCGTCAAGCAGCAACAGATGCGTCTGGCTCCATTAATGCTGCAGCAACACAGCAGCAGAAGCAGCAACGGAAGCCAGATGGCAGCCGGGCAAAGCAGCAGACGTTGGACTACACTGTGCTTGCAGCATGCTGTCACGAACTCGCAGGCTCTTGGGTGCCCTCCAAGGTGGAAGAGGTGAGAAAATTGGCTGGCCCAACAGCTATGGTGATGATGGGTGTGTTACTTATTTTGTCTGTATTGGTGTAGTGGGATGCAAACAGGGATGTGCACAGCAGTTGGCATCATTTGCGTGAGCACCAGCAGCGGCATTCTGGCAGAATGTATGGTGTCAGTTCAGCGACAGGCGGCCAGCTGTGCATCTTGTACACCTTGCAAGGTGGAAGAGGTGTGAGAATTGGCTTGCCTAACAGCAATGGTGATGGCTGTGTTATGTTCCTGTCTCAGACCTCATAGCATGTGTGTAGTGGGATGCATGACAGCTATGTGTGCTGCGGTTGGCAGCTTTGGCGTTGGCACCAGCAGCAAAAGGTCAGGATTCTGTCGTCAGGCGTAACAAAGCACATTAAGCCACACACGCTTGCTGTCACACATGCTCATGGCAGATTGCCACAACCCCATGTCGCCCGCTCTGTTGCTGCCGCAGGTTGTTCAGCCTGACAAGTTTACGCTGTCGCTGAGGCTGCGCACGCCGCTGGCGCAAGGCTGGCTGCACCTCAGCTGGCACCCCACTGCAGCACGCGTGGCCATGGGCCAGCCGCCAATGAGGGGTGACGTGTCTGAGGCCTTCTCCTTTGCAGCACAGGTAAGATTTGTTAGCTTTGTTATGCGATGCTAATGTGCCTGCCTGTTGTGCCGTGTTGGTGACGTGTCTGAGGCCTTCTCCTTTGCAGCACAGGTACGATTTGTAAGCTTTGTAATGCAGTGCTAATGTGCTTGCCTGCTGTGCCGTGTTGCTGGCGCGTCTGAGGCCTTCTCCTTCGCAGCACAGGCATGCCTTGTAAGCTTTGTTACGCAATGTGAATTTGCCTGCCTGCTGTGCCGTGTTGGTGACATGTCTGAGGCCTTCTCTTTCGCAGCACAGGTACAGCGATTGCCTGTCCGCACGTCCTGCAAGCAAGTTTTCTGTGTGTGCTATGCGGTTTAGTGTCAGCTGTCACTGTGCATGTTTGGCGCGGTTCTGCAGTGAGGTGAATAGCAAAGTCGAATGCAGCATGTTTTGAAGGTAGCAGTGCTGTGTGAATGGTTGCAAAGTCAGCTGAATCGCAGTTGTTTTTGTATGGCTGCTGTGTGGCTATGCTGGGTGGGTCAGGGCCACTTGCTGCAAACAGCGCACGGCTGTGGATCAGCAAGTGCTCCTGGCTGCGTATGCTGCTGCTGCTGCTGTTGCGCAGGCCACTGCTCAGCTGAAGGGCCTGGTGCTGCTGTCTGCGCGGCTGCCTGCGCCGTGGGAGCGCGTGGTGCAGCTGGACTTTAGCAGCCGCCCTGGGGAGGCGCCCAGCAGGAGCGTCTTCTGCGAAGTGATGGCAAAGTGAGTCGACAACTAGAAGCTTTGCAAGCAACACTGCGTGTATTGGTCAGTGAGTGCCGCGCAGCTGTTGTGGGGGTGTCTGCCAGACATGCATGGTCGGACATTCCAGTTCTTTCACACCTGCACCGATACCTGATTAAAGGATACAGAAGGTGCATTGTCTGACGCACGGAGTAATTGTTGCCGCTGTCATCTTTGCAGGTACAGCAACGTGGTGTTGACGTCCGGTGACGGCTCTGTGCTGCACTGCGCTTACCAGGTGGGATGCGTCACCATTTGCAGCCATGCAGAGTCCTGTCAAAGTGTGATGTTGCAGTGATACGTTGACAATTTGCGGCACAACAGCGCTTGATTGCCTGGGAATGCGCTATGGATCATTTGTGACCCTTATGCCCCAGTGTGATACTGCCACTAACCGCTGCGCGCTCGCAGTACACAATCCTGATCAGCTGTCTCTGCACTTGCAATGCGCAGGTTGGCGGTGCTATGTCGAGCTTACGCCAAGTGCAAGCAGGCAGGCAGTACCAGCTGCCACCTCCAGTCAACGGCATCCCTCCTGCAGCAGAGGAGCCCCTAGACAGCTGGCAGCAGAACATCACACGTGCAGCAGCACTAGCAGCAGCAGAGCAGGCAGCAGCACCATCTAGAAAAGCAGCAGCAGCAGCAGCCGCGGGGCCTAACAGCACAGCTGCAGCTGTCCCTCGTGAGACTGTGTTGGCCGGTGCCACGCGCGCTTACATGGGAGTGAGTCCAGCTTTAATAGAGGAGCTCTGCTCAATAGCAGGCATTCTAGCTGCTGCCAGCCCTGACAGCCTTACCCCCGAAGCCTGGCAGGAACTTCACACTGCCTGGCAGGCCTGGCTGGAGAAACTTCACAGTGGGAACTTCACACCCAGCAGCTGCCCAGCCACCGGGAAGTTCTCGGTGATCGGCAGCTACAGCCGGCCTCATGATTCGGTGCATGATATGGTGGAGGGGTACTACCGTAGCTTGCAGGCTGGTGAGGTGTATGCAGGGCTGCACCAGCGGCTGTCGACAGCTGTGAAGCAGGCGTTGAAGAAGGCGCGTGGGCGCGTGAAGTCGTTTGAGCAGCAGCTGCAGGCAGCAGATGAAGTGGCTGCTGTACAGAAGCAGGCCGACATCATCGTGGCAAACATCTACAGGTGTGTGTATTGTATGTATTATGCAAGAGCAGGAGCAGGCATGGCGTGAATTACTAGCTGATTTATATGAGTTGAGGGGTTGATGAAACTGCCAGCAGCCTCCCAGCCAGGGGGCTACACACGCTGCAAGCCAGCGCATGGTGCTAGCCTGCTCATCACAGCCTGCTTTGATGCCACCACCACCACCATAATGGTTGCACTGTGCGCTTAACATTGTTGGGGATGGTCCTTGGTTTCAAGGACCCCGGTATTGAAAGGATTATTGCTCTCATTGCAACCCACTTCACCACACAGGCTGCAGCCCAACGCCTCTCAGTTGGAGGCAGAGGACTGGGACACTGGCAAGCCCGTGCTGCTGCCCCTGGACCCCACCAAGAGCCCCATGGAGCAGGCAGAGGCGCTGTACAAGCGCGCACGCAAGCTGCGGCGAGCCGTGGATGCAGTGCAGCCGCTGCTGGAGGCCGCGCAGCAGGAAGCAGAGTACCTGGAGACGGTGAGAGTGTGCGTGGTGTGCTGTTTGTATGATGTTGGGGTTCAGTGTGCAGGTGGTTGCAATGTGCTGAGGGTGCTGTGCAGCCGCTGCGCAGCGGCCAGCATGCTGGAGGCCGCGCAGCAGGAGGCAGAGTACCTGGAGACGGTGAGGCGTAGTGTTCAGCCATCATCTGCACACTCTGCTGTTTCATGCGGCATTCATGCGCCTCTACCTTGCTGTAGTGCGCTTTGTGGAAGCTCCAGCAGTGAAGCAAGATGATATTTTAGGCTGTCTGCAACAGGCGGGGCCTCCTGACAAGCGTGCGAGTGTGCCGCACACTGAGCTGAGCAGCGTATTTTACGTGTGCATCATGTGCTTGCTTCACAAAAACCTGACGCCTGTATCAGCATCTGCCACTATGATCAAGCAGCACTGACTATCGTAATGCATGGGACTGTTGCGTTCTGACCACGTCCTGGTGTTTTTGCTGCTGCCGTCAGGTTGAGCTGGAGTTGGCGCAGATGCCACCTGGCGGGTCAGAGCAGCAGCTGGCAGCACTGAGAGAAGTGCAGGTAGGGCTGCTGCTGCTGCACATGTGTTGCGTGGCATAGTTGGGGGTCCAGATGCATGCAGCAGCTTGCTAGCTTGCTGTGCTGAGAATCTGTGAAGCACAAATGCTGGCTGCGTTGTCCATGAACAATGTTGCTGCGACTGCTACCACTGCGTACATCCTGAGGCTAGCATGCATTGCAAAACTCAGTCGGTGACCTGCTTGTCTGCTGTTGCAGGATGAGCTTGTGGAGTCCAAGGTCATCAAGCCACCGCCAGAGGCAGCGCTGTCAGCCAAAGCAGCAGCAAAGGGCCGCAAGGCCAACAAGAAGCAGCAGAAGTCAGCAGCAGCGGCCGGCGGCAGCAGCAAAGCAGGGCTCAACTCGTCCCTGGCAGCAGCAGCAGTTGCGGCTGGCGGCGCAGGCCTGCGGCAGTACGAGAGCCCCGGCGGGTTTGTTGTGTTAGTTGGCAGAAATAACAAGCAAAATGACGTGCTGAGTCATCAGGTGGCCAAGCCCAGGGACATCTGGATGCACGTGCGCGGCATGCCAGGAAGCCATACAGTGCTTCGTGTTGAAGGGGGCAGGGAGCCTGATCGGGAGGATTTGCAGTTTGCTGCTGATCTGGCGGCATGGTTTAGCAAGGCACGTGACGCAGGCAAGGCAGATGTGATTGTGGCACGTGCCGAGCACTTGAAGAAGTTCAAGGGTGCTAAGCCTGGGCAGGTGCTGGTCACTAAGGAGGAGAACAATGTGGTGGCACGGCCGGACAACAGTGCTGCTGCACAAGCAGCCAGCGTGTCTGGCAGCAGGGACGAGTGAAAGAAAGGCTGATTTGCTGTTGCTGTGGGTGTTGTCCCCGTACGATCACTATCCTCTTGAAAGGATCGCTGGTTGCTCTCGGCGGTACCACCTGGTGTCCAGACTTTCAGGCACTCATGTCAAAGAACGGATTTAGAAGGATCCTAGACTTCAGGTAAAAGCAAGTTGCTTGCGCAGGCTGCGCACCTGCTATGCATTCATATAATTGTAGACGCAAGTCGGAGTTGCACTCTGCTGTTGGGATCTGCAGGTGTACTTTTCGTTCAGATATAGAATGAATGAATCGTTACAACTGCCCCGTGCGCACACGCATCTGAACACATGACATTGGTCTGCAAAACACACCATGTCAAATGCTTGATTCCAAATGTGACGGTACCAACATGCGCCACCAAACGCGGCACCACCAGACACATTGGGTATGCGAACTGTGATGAAAGACCACAATCCTGTCTTATCATGAATCAGATGTATGGGGTAAAAGTGCCAAGCCATGCCAGGCCAGTCTGAAGCTGCCTTGATCTGTGGCCTACACAACGCTGCAAAACAGAGCTGGCACGCACCGCCGAGAAAGTGAGTTATATGGATATACATCAAACCCTGCTTGGCACAAGATGAGGTACTGGACGCACCAAATATATGACAGCATTATATGACGCTGTTCGCGCGCCAAAGCTGCAGACTTCATTGTCATTACCAACCAAACACCGCGTACAGCACCGTGCGTTATGCAAAATCTGCAGCGTCTTATGACGCAGAGCAATATGCACCTGCGAAATGTCAATTGTCAATCATCTGTACAGCGCACAGCCCCTGGGAAAGCTCTGTCAATATCAGTCATGGAGGTGCCAGCTGCAACAGGACGCGCTGTTGCAGGCAACCACAAAAAACCCACACCATCTCAGCCCTAACAATCTCTGCGGCAGAGTGGACAGCGTACGACCACGCAGGGCCCAATTAGACAAGGCCAAGGCTGCACTGCATTGAGCTGTCCCTGCTTTGTACAGCTGCACCAATCCTGCACAACCCAGAACAAGGCACAGAAGAAATCCTGGAATAGCGACAGTAGCGCACTGCAGCTGCGTCGGCGCAGCTACAGAACTTCTGAACCTACACCCAACAGCACCTACACAAGGCTGGCGACACTGTTATAACACAATTGTAACACTGTTATAACATGTTATGCCTCAGCCTTGGCAGCGCCAGCATCAAAGCCCTCGTCGCCATCTGCCTTACGCAGCGTGCCGAGCTCTGTGGGTGCTCCGGTCTTCACGACTGTGCTGGTGCCATATGCTGCGATTGCGTCGGCGCCGCGTGCTGACACCTCAGCCTCTATCTGCTCCTTGATCCAGAAGTATGTGCGCTGCAGGCCGTCACGCAGTGAGACGGTGGGGGCCCAGCCCAGCTTCTCCAGGATCAGCTCGTTGTCGCTGTTGCGGCCACGCACGCCCTCAGGGCCAGGGATGTGCTTGATTGGCAGGTCCTGTGGTGACAAGCGGCAACAACGCACACGAGGTATTAAGGCAATGCAAGGACGCAGGGCACAGCCGTTGCAAGAGATGCGCTAGGGCAGCAGCAATCACAAAAAACCACAGCACAGACAGCCTAGATGCAAATAGTTGGCACAATCAGTCAGCCATCTGCTACTTGCATCCCCTACAAACCCATCCACCTGGTTCTACACAAATATGCAGGATCATCGCACAGCCGCACGCACCTTGCCCTCGAAGCTCATGGCCATGCCCATCATCTCGTTCATGGACACCATCTCGTCGCTGCCCAGGTTGAGCGGCTCCCGGTAGTCGCTCTTGGTCACACGCAGGATGCCCTCCACGCAATCGTCAATGAACGTGAAGCTGCGCGTCTGCTTGCCGTCGCCCCACATCTCGATCTCGGTCGTGCTGCTCAGCACCTGCAGGGGGAGATGGAAATGCAAGGGCAGGCACAACATTAGTTACGCAACAACGGGGGGATTGTGGCAGAGTGTGCATGTGTTCTTGTTGCTGTTTGTCAGCGTGCACGCCAAAGCTGCAGGCAAGGGAGACCGCCTGTGTCATAGCCATGTACATAGAGATTGCAGCCAAGCCAGCAGAAGTCAATGCAGTGTGAGTCCATCCATCTATCCATACAACTGACACAGCAAAACAGGCACACTGCCATATGTTGTGCAACAAGCTGACACACACCTTGCGGCAAAATGCTGCTGGCGCCTTCTCGCGGCCGCCCTTCCATGTGCCGTGTGGGCCGTAGATGTTGTGGAAGCGCGCGATGCGGCACTCGATGCCAAAGTCGCGGTTGTAGTGCATGCACAGCTCCTCGCTGGCCAGCTTCTCAAGGCCGTACGAGTCCTGGGGCTGTTGGCAGCAACAGATGTGACGTGATGCGAGCAACGGGCGGCAGCAGGCAGGGCGTTGTCAGCAGGTGCTCAGGTTAACTTGACAGTCAAACAACTGTCAGGGATGCGTCTGCATCTGCAGTAGATTATCGTCAACCATCACTTGCTGCCGACACACAGCAACAGCAGTGTGCACATGCGCTGAGCACTGAGTCCCTATGACAGCAGCACATGCCAGCTGGGGTGCCACTTGCATATAACATGCGCTGCAAACAGGCGTCCATCTGCCGGCTTTCCCTTGCAGACAACCCCACAACGCCAGCTACAGCAGCATGCAATTGCTGCGCGATGCAGTTCACAGGTAGTGTAGCGTCCATCTGCCTGCTTTCCCCTGCTGACATTCTCACCTGTGCGGGCCATGCGTCTGCCTCCTTGAGTCCTCCTCCCTCCACCTTGGTCTCCAGCTGCTTGTGCTCAGGGTAGATGCACGCAGACGAGGCGTAGAAGAACCTGCAGCAGCAGCAGCAGCAGCAGCAGCAAGCAACGTGTCAGGGCTACATGACCTTGATAATCTTTGCAGATGAGGCCAGGGCAGAAGCACAACATCCGTGTGCAGCTGGACAGATTGTGGCTGAACTGCAAGATCTGCCTGTGACACAAGCAGATAAGCACTGCAGAGGTGTATGCATGCACAGCACGCCAACGCGGCACACACCACACAGAGCAGAGCATTCACACAGCACAAGCATCCTGCCACCTATGACTGCAGCAACTGTTCATGCAAACATTTAAGCATATCAAAGCATGCATAGCAGGCACCAACAGCATCACCAACGCAACATACAGCTGTGCTATGCTCCTCTCAGGCCTGTCAGGCCCTGCAGCAGCCAGCAGTATCCATGCACACACAAAACTATTGTTTATGGCTCACCACAGGCCACATCACTAGCAAGCAAGCATGTGATCACCTAATTGAGTATTTTGGCTGCGCGGATACAGCGTGGTAAATCAGGGTAGGGGTAGCAACAGAGCAGCAGTGCCGTTCGCACCTGGTGACGCCGTTCTGGCGCGCTGCCTCCAGCATGTTGTAGCTGATCATGGTGTTGTTGTACAGGATGACTGAGTGGTTGGACTGGATGAAGCCCATGCCTCCCATATCAGCTGCCAGGTTGAATACGTGGTCACAGCCCTCGCAGACCTTCTTGCAGTTGTCAAAGAGCCTGAGGTCCACCAGGTGGAACTCGTCGCAGAACTGGTCCTCCTGCAGCGATCAATTGCCAGCGCGAGGCGTTCAATTATTCGTCAATTACTGGTTTATCTATAGAACAGGACCACAGACGCCAGCAGGGTATCTTCTATGACCGGGTCCTGAGGGCAACCCGACACAGAGGCTACAAGCTTACCGAGAAGTGCTCATTGCGCTTCCAGTCGCAAGCTATCACATAGTGGCCCTCGCTCTTTAGGCGCTTGGCCAGATGGCTGGCAATAAAGCCACCAGCGCCCGTGACGCAGACGCGCAGCTGCTTCTCTGGCCAGTAAGGCTCAAATGGGTACTTTGCAAGCTTCGACACTCCAGCGTACTCGTCAGACACTCCCTGGTTAGCCATGTTGATCGGCTGGCTGAAAAGAAGAGAGAACTGAGCTGGTATGAGTTGCTTTGGGTTTGCAAGCGGTATCAATGAAAGTCAGCCAGCGAAAACACAGCTCTTGAAGGTAGTTGACGGGTGAAGGCGCTCCGCTATATAATCCGAGCTTGTGGTGGCCGAGCAAGAAGAACAATCAGGCATGTAACAGTTACACGATTTGGTGGACCATAAACGTGCATGGACGCCTCAGAAATGTTTTCAAAGTGTTATCACTGCTTTAAGTAACTCCGGGCCCTGGTGGCGCTCTGGTGGCCCTGATGGCGGACGGAGACGGAGAAGCTTCGATGCAGCACACCTCGAGCTAAATCCGCTTGACGCAAATACATCAACTAGTTTCAAACAAATTCAACCGGTGACAGTGGAATCAACCAGGGTACGATGTCACCGGCCGTAGGAGAGCTTTGGGGTGTGCTGGTTGTGGTCAAAAACGATGTGCGCCGATCCGCCTCTTAGAACACCGCAGTACATGCTGTATATTAATGATACCATCAATGAGTAACACTGAGTGGAGCGGATGTGTGTGCATACCTCGCAGCGGAGACGCAGTCATCCCATCGCGCCCTTACCACATCCACGAGTGCGCTCTGACGCAGCACACGCAACACCAAGCGACGCAGGCGGCGATTGCCACTTTTAAGTGTCTCAAGTGTTAGTTGAAAGCCAGTCACATGTTGCAACAGAGTGCCAGCAGGCCCTGCATGCAAGAATGATCATGTCAGACAGGCGCTCGTCACCTTATGCTTGTCAACGCCAATCTGCACCAGCTGCTGGCAGCCAGTTCACACCAGCCCGCTTCACATCCTCAAAGCCCAGGTATATAACACAATCTGACATGTACCGCACACCACTTCATTCATAGCTAGAAGAATGCAGAGGCCTTCACTCGGGGCACGCTGTTTGGAGTGACCGCCTTGCGCGCACTGCCCGGCTGCTGCTGCTGCGGCGGCGGCAACCGGCTGCCCTGCTGCTGCTTTGCTGGCGCTGTTGCCGGTGCATGTGGGCTGCCGCCGTGCCTGCTCATCCTGCCAAGCACTGAACCGCCGCCCTTCTTGAGCGCACTGCCTTTGGGCTTCGTGCTTGGAGGGGACCTCAAGTCAGCTGGTGGCACAGGCGCGCCGTGTGCAAAGTATATGTTCTTCTTTAGGTCTATCACCACACCCTTCTTGGCAGTGCTGTGCCCGCCAGCGCCAGGCGTCCTGGCTGCTGCTGCTGCTGCCGGCTGCGGCGTGCCGGCAGCTGCTGCTGCTGGCGTCGACTCGCCATGTTTGCGCTTCTTCTTGCTGCTGCTGCTGCTGGGGTGTGCTGCTGGCTGCGGTGTTGCTGCAGCAGCTGCTGCTGCTGCTACAGGGGTCGACGGCGTGGCGTGCCCATTCTGCTGCTGCTGCTTCTGCTTCTTGCTGCTCTTGGGTGTTAGGCCATTGGCAGCTGGCTGCTGCTGCTGCTCTGGCTGCAGCTGCAGCTCCTGCAGCGGCTCCTGCTGAGCCTGCTTCTTCTTTTTCTTCTTCTGCGTGGATGGCACTTCCTGCTGCTGCTCCTGCTCGGCTTCCTGCTGCAGCTGCTGCTGCTGCTCAGCCTCCTGCCTCTTCTCCTTCTTGCTCTTCTTCTCACTCACTGGCTGCTCCTGCTCCGCTTCCTGCTGCTGCTGCTGCTGCTCAGCCTCGTGTTTCTTCTTCTTCTTCTTGCTCTTCTTCTCACTCACTGGCTGCGGCTGCTGCGCATCCGCTGCTGCAGCTGCTGCTAGCTTCCTGCGCTTGCCAGCTGCCCTCTCCAACTCCTTACTGATGCTGTACAGCACCTGCCTATTGCGCGCCCGCACACCCTCCGCTGCACCGCGCTCAAACAGCAGTGCTGCCAGCTGTGTTGCGTCCAGCTGCGCACAGTAAGCTAAGCTGTCCTCCTCATCGTCACCGCTGCTGCCTGCTTCTGCTGCTGCTTTTATGTCGCTGACCAGCACATCAAAGACAGCCTCCCTGCAACCAATAACAGGACAGCAGGGCAGGTGGACAGCCAGATGAGTGCGCAAACACAACACATACACCGCTGTTACACAGAGCCTGCGTAAAGCCATCTCACACTGGCATGATACCCTCACCATGTAGCTTGATTTTGAGCACGATTGCTGGTCTAGCTGTTATAGTTGTAAGCTATGTCAACTCCTAGAATACATGACACTGGATAAGTTATGTAACAACACCTGCCTGCCGCGCCACTCACTTGATGCGTGCCAGCAGCGGCTGCTCCCCTGCAGCCTCCAGCACCGCCACAAACGGCTCCAGCAGCAGCAGCGCACCCTGCTGACTCAGCGCTGCCTGCTGCTGAGCTGGCAGCCGCCTCAGCTCCTGCAGCCACACGTCAGCCAGGTGGTACGACAGCCCTTGGCTCTTGCTGCTGGAGGCGGGGATCAGCTGCTGCTGCAGCGGCAGCTGCATTGTGAGGCTGCTGATGGCGGCAGCGTCCCTGCAGCAGGAGAGGAATAGTTGTCGCCACAGGCAGGCAGGCGGGTTGGTACGCGCACAAGCCGTGAGTGCTTGTATGGACAGATGATGCGAGGTGTCAGGTGCTGGTTATTAAAAGAGTTGAGTAGCCAGATGATGACAGCTGGCTCGTACACAGCTTTGAAATGCATGATGCTGGCAGCCGCGCGGGAGCAGAGTGCATAACACACTGCTGACAGGTGCCGCAGTGCTGTGTGCACGGCGTATACTTGGTTTCACAGCTGCTGCATGTTTCTGAACTGGCAGCTTTATTTGAAACTGCTTCAATCATGCTTCATACATCTGGCTGTTTCCAAAAAGGGCATGCTTCATTCAACCAGCCGCACCACACTCACCACTGCTGATCAGCCAGCCGTGCCAGCAGTGCTGCCACAAACTTGCGCACGAGCATGAGGAACTTGTCTAGCCTGTGGTGGTCCATTGCAAACCACTCGCGGCGCAGCGTGGCCAGCAGGCCAGCCCAGTAGAGCTGCGCCATGGCTGGCTGCATCTGCTGCAGCAGCCCTGCAAGCCGCTCCGCGAGCTCCGTCTGCAGGAAAACACCATTCAAGTACAGCAGCAGCAGCAACGGCGGCAGCGAGATAATAAGGTTCAGGAGGAGTAACAGCGGTGTTCACGTTGAGTGGTTGTGTAAACTGCTGTGAGACTCTGCTAACCAAGGTGCAGCAGCTAGGGATGAGATGTTGAAGCCGAGGTCGCGAGGGCGCCAACTGAACACCAACTAGCAGCAGCTGCAGCTGTTGCTGTGACTACTGGAGGTTCTGTGTAATGTGGTACAATGAATTGCTTGCCGCCGTGCAAACTGCACCAGCCTTGCCGGGTCGCTGCAACAACCTGGTTGCTGTTCGTGTACTTGCCCGATGCAACAGGGCTGTGCAGGCGGAGGATAGAGCAGCTACGAAAGACTCTTCAATACAGACTCAAGCTGGCTGATGATGAGTAGCCTGAAAGCATCTATCAGCCCACCTGAACAGGCACTTTGTCAGAGTGCCAGAAGCAGAAGAACAGCCCTTTCCACAGCTTCATCATGTCAAGCTCTGACATGCT
Source organism: Tetradesmus lagerheimii (assembly GCA_902809745.2). Classification (NCBI taxonomy): domain Eukaryota; kingdom Viridiplantae; phylum Chlorophyta; class Chlorophyceae; order Sphaeropleales; family Scenedesmaceae; genus Tetradesmus; species Tetradesmus lagerheimii. Next base: position 61,622 of record CADDIJ020001048.1, on the reverse strand, counting down.
CTCCTTGTGCACCAGGAACCGTGATAAGGCCTGAAGGCCTTTCTCACGCGTGCCATAGTCTGTGGAGCCCAGAGCACGAGCAAACTTGCTGTTGCCGTCCTCCTGCTGCTGCTGTTGTTGAGCGGCCGGCACCTGCTCCAGCATCGGCTTCTGCTTGACCTTTATTTTCTTATGAGGTTTCACCTCAGCACGTTGTTGTGTAGACATGGTCAGTCTCTCTTCTGATAACGGGATTGCTGTGTGCCGCCCAAGTTGCGGAGGGCTGTACCTTCAGCTTCGCACGGTACTCGCGTGTACGTCAAACTTCGATGCGCAATATTGAAGGCAACGAGATGATGAGCAATGGTTTGCCACCGATGATGCCCGCCGCACCGGCATAACACTGCAGTAGCATAACACCTTGTCATTGCAGCCTCAGGGTGATAAGCAGCGTTCCGTGAGAGCTTGAGCGCCTGCTGTTCTTATCCTGCTGCTTCCACGACCGGAGATTGCATTGGCACGTGGCGTGTGTAGTAGTTTGAAGCATTCTGCTGCTTCTGTCATCTCAAGCTGTTGACAAGCTCAGGAGAGCAGAAAAGCCAACATAGGCAGCATGGGATCACTGGGTGCAGACGAAGAGACATGGGAGATATGGTGGTGGGTGTGACGCTACTCATAACTCTGGCAACTGACACTGCTGTACTCGGCCAGTTTGCTCCTGTCAGGCTGACAGATCTGCAACTGCAGCACACACATGTTGATGCCATGTGACCCCAATCATTGCTATCTCGATTGTTCTTTACAAAGAGCAGCTGCCTGAATGGCTATTCTCACTGGTCGTCACGTGTACTGCATCTCCAGGTGCTATGATGGATGGCATGCGCCAGGTGACAAGTGAGTCTGCAGCAGACACGTTTGAGCCTGACAAGGGCCCCTGCTCAGCCAGCACAATCAAACAGCACTGTATGTATTGCAAAGGCTGCATCTCAGCACATTCGAACGGTGCTGCAGCATGCTGTGACACCACGTGTCAGCAGTTGGAAGCTGCAGAGATGATGGCTAGACTGCAATATGTGAACCGCGCAGCTGCGGTTGCGGGTTGGTTTGACTGGTGCATTGCTGTGACGGGTGCATGTGTAGGCTTGAGAGGATGTTGCCGCCTTGGGCCAAGCTGCACCGCATGGATCCTACACGGCCGCTAGCTGAACAGGTGCGGCCAGCAGCTGCTGTTCACATCAGCAGTTGCTGCAGGCGCCATGCCTGGAGCTGCTGCTGGACGTTTTGCAGCGGCAGCTTCATGCAGCCATGCTGCAGCGGCAGTGCAAGGGGCCAGCAGCTGCGAATTATACCAGCAGAAAATACCCACATCAGCAGTTGCTGTTCACATTGTGGAGCTGCTGTTTATACTGTGGAGCTGCAGCTGCTGCATGCACATGACACTTGACGGAGAGCACACAGCGCTGCTAGAGGAGATGCAGTTGAGCGACTGGGCAGCTACTAGTAGGCTGTGCGTAAGATGCTTTTTATACTCCAAGACCGCCATGGTGGCCGCACTAGCTGCTGCATCCTGCTGTACTGTTTTGTGCAGACTTCCCGTTCTGTCTCACCAACCTGTGACACGCAGTGCTGCTGCTGTGTGCTTGCAGGTGGCCAATGCCAAGGTGTTGGTACCCACTACAGGCTTAGTCGATGCTGCCGCCATTGCTGCTGCACACGACCTGCGCCTGGTTGCACAGCCTGCAGCAGGCTACGCCAACATAGACTTAGATGCAGCCAAGCAGCGCGGCATACCCGTTACAATAGCACCAGGTGAGGGAGAGACAGCTGGATCAAGCACCTGGACTCCGCAACGGTGTGTGCACCAGCAATTGAGCTGACAGGACTGACGTTGCAGATTCAAACACGCAGAATGGTGATGGCAGCTGCCCCAGGATATCATCTTGTTGTATGTTGTACGTTGTATGCCACCCCCAACCCTTACTGCATACAGCACAAGTAGTAATGCCATGCAACACATGCATACAGCTGCCCGTGCAGTCAGCTCCCAGCTCCCATCACCACACTGTGCACGCACCTTTGAAACGCCTGTACGTTTAGCTGCCACCTGTTTCTTCACTGCATCACTGCATGATGCCAACAGGCTATAATGACAACGCCACAGCAGAAGTGGCGCTGATGATGATGCTGATGCTGCTGCGGCGAGTGGATGAGGCGCTAGTTGCGTTTCAGCAGCGTGTTATTGGTGACCCTGTTGGCCATGAGCTGTGCGGCAAGACGCTAGGCATCATTGGAATGGGCAGGGTGGGCAAGTGAGTTCATGGTTGGCTGCAATCAGCTGTCCCTTGCAGTGCATGTGTTGTTTGTTGTTATGAAGGCTAGCGTTGACAGTGTAGACGGATGAAGGGGTGCATCAAAGCAGCACGCATTGCCAGACTATGCTGCTTGCAATGCATTGGCTGTTGTATGATGGCTGCTGTAGCGTGCCTAGTTGCCAGTAAGTACTGGCCCTCAACGGATCTGTCGCCCTGTCTATCCTTTGTATGCACGTCTCCAGCAAGCGTGTCCTGCACTGCTGTGCTCTGCTGCCACTGCAACTCTGTCTGCCTGCCCAGGTGTTTAGCAGCAGCAGCTGCCGGCCTGGGCATGCAGGTGATCAGCACAGACTCGAGCAGCAGCAGGCAGCAGCTGGAGCAGCTGCTGCAGCAGAGTGACGTGGTGTCGATGCATTGCCCACTCAACGAGGCTACACAGGTGCGGCTGCTGCGCAAATGCGCTGATCAAAACGCGCACTGGCTGCTTTCCTGCATTGGCTCTGAGAGCGCAGCAGTTGGATGTGCTATCTAATGGCTATGGAGCAGGAAGTACAGACACAAGAAGATATACCCATCAGCCGCAACTGTGTTTGTCACAGCACGCGCTATCAATAGGGAAGGACACTAAATGCCAGGGTGCTGGCTTCCAGTGCCGAGCACGCACCATCCGTTTTCCTGCATACATCACTTTCATAGACCCTCTTTGAAGCAACTTTGGATGCTGGCGCTTGCAGGGCATGATCGGCCAGGCTGAGTTTGCTCTAATGAAGCCTGGGGCCGTGCTCATCAACACAGCGCGGGGGCCTGTGGTGGACAAGGCAGCGCTGCTGGAGGCGCTGCAGCAGGGGCGGCTGGGCGGTGTGGGGCTGGACGTGCACTGGGTGGAGCCAGCCGACCCACAGGAGGAGCTGTACAGGTGAATGTTATGTTATAACATTGTTATAACAGTGTTATGTTTATCTCATGTTTGGAAGCTGTGTGCGGTATACACCTGCAGATTTGCACATGCAAGCATTCATGCAGACGCCCACAGATTATACCCTGCACCAGCACATGCAGGCCCTTATGCAAAGCTGCTACTGCTGCTGCTGTTTTGCATTTACTTCTTCTGCTCTGCAGGCACCCGCGTGTGCTGGCGCTACCGCACATGGGCTCAAGCACTGACGAGGTGTATGAGCGCTTTGCAGACATCCTGTGTGAGAACATCACACGAGTGAGGGAGGGGCGGGGGCTGCTGCACAGGCTGTGCTGAATGCAGCTGTGTCACATGATTTGCAGTTTTTGCCGTTGTGGGCTGATGCTGGTGCCCCGAATGCATGGCGGTGCAAGCACTTTATGCGAGGGCCAGCAAGGCCACCGTATGATACGGCAAGACACTGCGAACTTTGCAGGAACAAATGTGAACCTTGCTGTGAAGTTGGACCCTGTGCTTGCGATGGTGGCGTTTGCGAGAAATGCTGGCTGTGCGGGCTGCACTGTTGTGGAGATGTATGAAGAAATTGTATTGCAGGGTTCATGGGTTGTGTGTTGTCCTTAGCTGCACTTGCCAATGCTAGACATTGCTTCAGCAAGGTGTTGACATTGTTGTATTTGTGACAGCATAACGCTTGTGCCCATGTTCATTCGACATTGATTGGCGCATCATTGGGGGCAGCACGTCTGCTTGAATGCCGGCACTGCTACTGTTGCATCGCACTGCCAGTGGGGCACAGGATTGATGGCATTGATGTTATGTCTTGACTGGTGACTTGATGCTGACGGTCCACACTGCTAGCAGCAGCATTTGTTATATCTTTTGAGGGGGCACATTGTGCATGGTCGCTTGATGCTTCTATCTTCAAAAGCCACGCATGCTCTTGTTTGGCTGTGCATGACCATTGTGCAGCAGTTTACCACTGCACGTGCACAGCAGCCGCTGCTGCTGTAAACAAGGGAGCGCAGCAGGCTGCTGGTTGCTGGGCAGGCACTCGCCTGCTGTGCATTGTGTCAACCAGCAGAACGCGCTTGGCAACAACTCAGTTGTTCCTTCAGGTTGAATCAGCCCCCCTGGTAGCCTAAAACATTCAGGTTCGCTTTGTTGCTGTGTATGGCCAGCCAGTAGATTTTGCCCCCCTGACACCCCTTGTAACCAACAAAAAAGTTGAAGGGAGGGAGGTTACTGACATGTGCGCCAGGATGTGCGCAGCCTTGCATGTGTAGCCTGGGTGCATTTGCTGGCTTGCTTGTTTTTCTGCCAGGTTGGAGTGCTGCTGCTTTCACATGGCGGGTGCAATCACCGTTGCATTGCTCGGCGGCCAAGCGCGGCGCTGGGCAAGCAGCAGCCAGTGTGGGGATGGGCATAGGCGCTTGCATTTGGCTGCCAGCCAGAAAGCAGTGCTCCGCAAGCATGCTTGCAGCAAGGCAGCAGGGGTGCAACGCGCACCCGGCGCTGTGACATTTAAAACTGTGACAGCTGTGCTGTGTAAGGCACAACTGCTGGTGCCTGGAAGGCACGTTGGGCCGCACACGTTGAACGTCAGGTTAACATCATCAGTGCTTGAAGCATGCGTGAAAGTTCGAGCTAGCTGCAGGCATACTAGTGGCACCAGCCTGGAGCCAGCATTTGTAATTCAGACACAAGTTGTACAATTTGCTTTGCTGCAGCTGGCTGTGACACTCGAGGTACTACCCGGTATTGCCAATTTGGTGTTGAACATCCTGAGTGCATGGTGCACTGCACGCGATGTAACCAACACCTCAACAAGATGCCATAGCGCCACACCCTACCATAGAGTGGCACTGCTATACAGAACATAATTACAAATAATCCCAGAACTGAGCAAGCCCTTTCACAGTTGCAGGACACTGCAAACTGCACCTAAAATCGCGTCAAAAAAACAGAGCAACGGTATTGCAGGATGACGCCAGGGCCATTCTGGTGGCAGCGCGCCGGTGCTGATGCTGCCTACAACTGTGCCCACCACACCGTCCGCAAGATTGAAGTAGTGCAACATCATTCAAACATTCAAACACAACTGGCAGCGCAACCTGCCACTGCTCATCACAGTAGAGAAGCGCTGCAACTCTTGCAGCCCTGTCATCACAGGGCATTGATCAAACAGCGATATCCACACAAACCATGATAACACATGCTCAGTGTAGCAAGGCAAAACGGTACAATCAGTATAGAAACAAACAGCACCATCACTGCATGATAAGGCCATCGTCGGCCCTTTGCCATCAAACAGTGGTTGTCTGCTTGCGCAGTCAGCAAGGCTAATACAGATCATGCTCACTAAAGGTCACAGATGGGCAGCAGCCCAGCTCAGATTCAACCAGCAGCGGCCATTGTGCCTTGTTACGACTTCATGCATCACCACAAAGGATGCTTGTCAACTACTCTTGACACTTGTAGCTCTCAGTACGGTGTGTAATCAATTCAAGGATGACAGCACATACACCAGTGGGCTCCTTCTTCAAACAATCGATACCAGACGACGAGCCGGTGCGTCATTGCAAAGTTATTAGCTGGTTTTGATGTGTGTTGTTGACAATTGCTAGACAGAAACCATGGTGGCAGCAAACAATGTTTGGACGGACCAGTCGCTCGCGAGCAGGCTTCATGACCCATCAGCCCTCAGGGTCAGCAGGCTGCTGTGCTGCAGACTACAGTAGCACAGATCACTCCCAACAGCACACACAACCAACAGATCAACATACTCCAACACAAGCTTTCTTCTCTCTCACTGTGGGGGCATGGCAAGCAAGCCAGGGTAGCTGGCAGCTGCCAAGCAATACGTAGAGCTGTGCAGTTTAAATGTAGACTACCACACTCTTCAAACAGTGTTGGGGCCATCAAACCACTTCCTAGCAGACAGCAGCCACCATCCGATGCTAAACACCAGCACACCTGCCACTGTAACGCCCGCATAGTTCAGGTTGATGTGTGTGACGGGGTATGCTGTCGGCAGCACAAACAGCACCGTGAGGAATGCCACCCAGAGCAGGGCAATGACGGCAATCGGCACACCGGCCCTTCCGAGGTGCACGGGCCCAGGCTTGAAGGTGTTGGAGCCGTTGATGAGCCTGAAAAAGATAGGGATGGCATAGCCTGCAATCACGTGCAAAGCAAGGGGCAAGGGGCAGACGTTCGTGAGAGATGTGTTGAATGCTGCAAGCCAGTTTAGGGCATGCACGCAGTGCTATGTGAAGATGTTGGAGCTGTTGATCAGCTTGAAGGAGACGTGGACCGCCGTAGCCTTCAGGGAACGATAAGCACGGCAAGCAACATTGAATTGTTTCTCAACAGCAACCGCAAACACTGACAAGACTGCTAACCACTGAGTCATAAATGTGACAGCAGCAAAGGCCCTGAGCTGGGCAACATGGGCAGGCCCAGCTGCTGCTCAGCTTGCTGTTACAGCTGCCATCCAGCGCTGCTCAAGCAAGATCTCTTCAAGGCGAGCAGGTCACAGCAGGACCAAACAGTTCACTCTGAGGTTCAAATTTTGTCATTTTGTGTCATTATAACTCACTGATATACAGTCCGATGGTGGCGAGTGATGTGATCGCTGCAAAGGCCACGGTTGAGCCCAGCATGGGCAGGCCCAGCAGGAACGCAGCCAGCACCATCACCCAAGTGGATGCCACAGGAGTGCTGGAGATGTCACTCACGCACGCCAGCCACCTGCAGATAGGAGCCAGGTGACATGCATTTGCAGGGGGTGGTACAGCATTTACAAGGTTGATACAGCATTCACAAGGTTGGTGTGGGCTTGGCAAGGACTAATATGGAGTATGTCAGGCCAGGTGGAGACCATGTAACACCGTAATACGGTTAACGGCCAGAGTTAAGAGGAGCAAGCACAGCAGCAGCATGAGTGCAAACCTTAAAGGCGCTGCTTGCAAGCACAGCAGCTTGACAACTGTGGGGTTTGCTGCTGCATTGTGTATGTGCAGCTTGCGCGCAGCAGCCGCCTGCCAGTGCATACAACAACCAAGCAATTGCTGCGCTGCGTACTTTTGCATGCTGCACGCGCCACAGCACTGCGGCGTTCTGCTGTTCCTATCAACTTGGACCTTGCAGTGCTTTGCACATTCTCCCCCGTCATCACAGCGCGGTGCCGTTACCTGTGGCCTGGCACTGCCTTGTCCCTCGCGAACGACCACAGCGTCCTGCTGTTGCCCGTCACGCTGCTCATGCTGCAGAAGAGCTGCGCAACCAGTGGAATGCACATCAGGGCGGCCGCAGACGCGCGTGCAAACGTTTCATTGCCACTGCGCGCCATGAAAGCGTCCAGCACGACTTGACCGACGACGAACGTGCCGCCAGTTGCGTTTGAAGGGTCTAGCAGTGTTGAGGGGTCTTGGATGCTGAAGGTGATCGCGAGCAGGTAGATGAATCCCACAACACCTGCAAAGTGGAGTTGCAAGGCGCATGTACAACATGCACCGTCAGCGGCAGCCGCGATAGCAGTCACATGTACTTAACAAGCTTACGGCAAAGTAACCATGGCATGGGTGCGCATTGGCCGTTTGGTGTGGCAGCAGTAGGTGGCTCATGATCAACAGTGCGTATGTTGGGCTGGTGAAGACTGCTGCTGGCTTCACCTGAGATGAGCACAGTCATGAAGATGCCAAAGGGTGCCACCTTGGCTGCATTCCTGCTCTCCTCAGCCATCTTGCCAGACGCATCGTAACCTGGGTGTCGGGTGACACAGCAGCAGCAGCAGCAGCAGCAGCAGCAAAGGAAAAGGAGGTCATACAATGCACATTTTGCACCACATGACTTTCTTGCTCTTCTCCGCCATCTTTGCAGCTGCATCAGCAGCAAGGTTAGGGAGATCATATGCTGAGCAACATGGCAATGCGTTTTGTGATGCAGGCTAACAAGCTGGCTGAACACCCATTGGCTGTTGTGTGCTCAAGCCCAACGCCATGCTGCCCAGCTATCACTCCTAGCAGTACATGCTCAGCCAAGCAGACACGCAAACAATGCCATTAGCACCCACTGGCACACGCTGTAGCTTTGGACAGAACCAAGCAGTTGCCTGTAGCTATCAATGCGCCAGCCGCTCTGCATAATTAATCAGCCCTACCTGTAGCATCTGGAGCGCAACAAGAGCAGTTGCCATGTAGCTATCAATGCGCCAGCTGCTGTTTAGCCCCCTACCTGTCAAGGTGAACATGCTCATCAGCAGGCCCAGCATGTACACGTACGCGTGGCCAGGCACGCCAGACCCCCCAGCCGCGTTGAACGTGCCAAACACATACGCGCCGCTCTGACGCGTCGGCGCCACTGCCAGCAGCACGATTGCAAACACCACGGTTCCCAAGCAGTGCCACGCCACACTCACGCCGTCCAGAAACGACACGACGCGCACAGTGCAGGTGTTGACCACCCCAGCCCATAGTAGGGTCAGGCCATAATACAGCAGCAGCATTTTTGGGCTAGCTGCAGGGAAGGTGCTGCCAGCTGGCATTGCAATCAAGATGACGTTTGCGAGGGTGTTTGCAAACGTGTAGACGATGCCTGCGGTGACTGCAGCTTCCCCAGTTAGGTTGAGCCAGCCTGCCAGCCATGACGCAAAGGCTCGGTGCTTGGGGCTGGCCAGCTGGTAGGTGTAGATGTAAACGCCACCGGCAGTTGGGAACGCAGAGCAGATCTCAGCCAGACTGCAGCAGCACCAGCAGCACCAGGTGCAGTGCAGCATACAACAGTTTAGGCGCAGTGGATAGGGCGCTGGCATCAACAATGAAGGCGGCCGTTGTGACAACGAGCCATATCTCTGCAGCTGCTGCTTATATAACATGATTCCGATCTTGGTGCAGCTGGCTCAGCTGGCATGTGCATGGGTGCTGGTGCAGGACATCACACCGCTTGCTGGCTGGCTAGCTAGCTAGTTAGTTGGCTGGCTATGGTGGGGTTGTCAGATGCAGGACATCACATTGCTGGCTACCAAGCCAGCTAGCTACCTAGCTAGCTACAGTACAGTTGTCAGATGAGGGCATCACACTGCTTGAAGGCTGGCTAGCTTGCTGGCAATAGCAGAATCGCCAGCCGGGCTCCTCATCTGGCTGCCACTGTGCATGTGAAGAGTCAACAGCAAGCAGCTAGTGGTAGCTAGCTAGGGTTTGGGACCAGCCAGCTATGGAAGGGTTGTCGGGCGCACCTGGCTGCCACTGTGCATGTGAAGAGTCAACAGCAAGCAGCTAGTGGTAGCTAGCTAGGGTTCAAGACTTAGAGCTAGCTAGCTATGGAGGGGTTGTCGGGCGCACCTGGCTGCCACTGTGCATGTGAAGAGCACGCTGATGAGCCAGCCCCAGGTGATGACGATGGGCCCCCCGTATGTGAAGCCAAGCGTGTACAGCCCCGTCAGGCCAGTCAGGATGCTCACAATGGTGAAGGCCATGCCTGCAAACAGGGCGATAGTAGTTTGGTGGTGACAGTCTCATGAATGGCTGATATGTGATGCGAGCTGCTATCCGGTCAGGATGCTTACAATGGTCAACGCCATGCCTGCAGGGGTCAAAAAGTTGACAGTGTGATCGTTGCAAGCGTCTCTTTAGATGGCTGATATGTGATGAGAGCTGATCAATTCTACACAAGCTGATGTCAGAGCACCTGGAGCGCAACCGCTGATCAGGTTCCTGGCAGAGTGCACAGGCTGCTGCTGCTGCGATTGCTTGGCTGCTGTCTGCTAAAGATGTGCTGGTTTGGTTCAAGCAACAGAGCTTCGGAGTGTTTCTCTGCGTACCGAAGTTTGTGTAGTAGCCCATGACACGCTTCAGCTGCAGCAGCAGAACATAACACAGCCTGTCACCACTGAGTGGTCTCAACCAATGTGCACGGAGACGGCCTGCCTGCTTTGGAAGTATCACTACATGCATATGAAGCTTGATCACACTGGTGTGACTGTGCAGGCCAGGCTGAAAGGCATGCTCTCAGTGTCTGCAGGCTTGCAGCAGTCAGGGCACATAGCAGCAGGCAGAGCCGGTTGTGGCTCAGCCCCCTAGCCTGCAGATGTATCTCAGCCGTTCATAACCATGCGGGTTTTGGGCCGCTTGCAAAGGAAGGCTCACACGGCCAAAATTGAAGCCCATCACCGTTGGTTTCAGTGTGCAACAGCATACAGCTCTGGGCCAGTGGGGGCACCCACCTGGTACCCGCCCCGTTTCACATGTGCTCAGCATGAAGGGCTGACAGCAGCAACAGGTGCGTAAATGTGTGCATGACCTTTGTATCAGCCAGTGCGACGTTTACCTCTCGTTTGTAGCCAAGTGCTGCCAGCCTGGCATCATCATGTGCATCAGTGTCAGAGCCTTTTGCTCTGCTGCTTTGTGAGTCCAGCCTCATCGCCGCATCACCGGACCAAGCCAGAGACACGTTGGTATCCTGCGTGCACCAAACACCTTTTGAAAAGCTGCGATCTGTTCACGGGTGTAGCAATCGCCGTTCTTGTCGCTGCAAACCCTACAGGCGTCTCTGCGACTGTGGCATGCTCGAGCCGGTTCAGTCCGTTTGCATTGAATTTCTCACCAATGCCTTTTCAAAGTCGGCTGTCGTTGGGGCCATGATCAGCAGCCTGGCAAATATCTTTTAAATGGAGGCCGCGACTTCCTGCACGCGTTCACGCAGGACCCCGTAATAAAGTCAACGAAAATCATTTACGAAATTGCACAGCTCACAGCAATGTCTCCCACCGGCAGGCTACGCTACGGTTGCCAGAAACCTGTCACTGTTACTGCAACGTATGGACACCAGCCTGTGCTGTTCACCTTGCTGTCGCTGCAGAGCCCCCCTGGATTCGTGCAGTCTCACTGCTCAAGCACAACACACAGCTCTGCCAGCCGTGAGCTGGCCCTGTGATACATCAGGACCTCCTCTGGCATCAATGATGATGGCAGCTGGCCTGCTGGCTGGTTGCTGCTGCGTCCACTTTCACCAGCAGCTGAACCCAGGTCATCCCCGCCACGCTGATTACTGCTTGCAGCCACAGCTCCGTACTCCTGCAGCGGCGCACAACAATCAACAGTAGATTTGTCAAACTTTAGGCGCTGCCTGAGGCACACACTTGACGTTGGCAAATAGTAACGCAGGCACTCCATGACTAGGCGCCAACTGATGATTGCTCTCCTCACTGCTGGTATTTCTCATTTCTGCAATTTAGCAGCAACGTATGCACGCTGACCTGAGTTGTCCGTACGTCACACCCGCAGCTCACACTACCCACACTACTCACTTGTCTGCTCGAGTGCTGCATACTTTCCCCATCACTCACTGCAAGCACTGCCAAACAAACAAGGCTTGATCAGACAGCCCACCTGCACTAGCTGCTGCACGTCCAGCCGTGCGTCTTTGGCCTTGCCTAGGTTGGGGTTGACGCCTGCTGCTGCTGCAGCTCCCAGCAGTGGCAGAAACATCTCGTGCGGCGTCACCTGCCCCGACACAAACAGCTTGATGGAGCCCGGCCTCACGGTGTGCGCCTCATACCTGCATAGCACATGTTGGGTCAATGTCATATGCCTCAGGGCCTCTAGTCAGGCACTCTCCACAAGTAATGTGCAATAAATGGCAGCTTCAAGACTGCTGGCTGATGCCATCATACAGAATGCATGCATGCAGAGTGGTAAGCCATGTGCTTCGGCTGCTAGCTGCAGAGTTGCAGGGGGGATGCGTGACCTGTGTTTGCCATGCTTCTATTGGCTCATTCGCCTCGAGACTTGCTGAATGTTTCCACAAAGCGCTGCCGACAGCAGCCGGCAGGGCAACGGAGACATCCATGCTTATATGCTGCAGTACTGGCTGCTGCCATGAGCATCCATCTTGACGCCTGTGCTATAGCACATGCCCTGCTTGCACACAGCAATGCTATATGCAGCACAGATGCGCGGTGGATACGTAACCTGCCAGTTTATAGATGTCAAGATAACATCTGCGCCTGCGTACTCACGCAACATCCACGAAGGTGACCAGGCGCCGTGCTTCATCCCTCTGCTGTGGCTGCAGCTGCGGCAGCCCAGACACAAACAGCACACAGCACGCGCGCACCAGCGCCAGATAGTCATTTGCTGACAGCGCTCCTGCATGCTCCAAAGACTGCCGGCTGCCACTGTTGCCACAGAGCTGCTCAAATGTGAACAGCGCCGCCTCTATCTGCTGCTGCGGGGCTTGTTGCTGCAAGCCTGACTCACTGTCTGCTGTGGCATTGCCCTCTGCTGCTGCAATGCCAGCAGCAGGTGGTGACAGCAGCGCTTGTGGCACCCACAGCTGACGTCCAAATGGCAGCGGCACACTAGCTGGCCCGCTGACGCCCTCTGCTGCAGCACCAACAGCAGCATGAAGCTCTGCCAGCTGGTTTGCGAGCTGCTGCCAGTGCTGCTGCAGCTGCTGCTCGGCACCTGGCCCGACCCACCAAGCACCTGTACCTGCTGCTGCAGCGGCAGCAAGTGACTGATTCATGCTGCTGCTGGTCTGTTGCTGATGGGAATGCGGCGTGTTGCCGCCTTGCTGCTGCTGCATTGCTTGCTGCACTGCATGCTGTGCCCGGTAGTCTCTCCCACCTGCCACCTTCAGCTGAAGCAGCCGATCGTCTATCAACTGAACAAACGGCTCAAAATATTTTCTGCTCAACCCGCCTTTGTACAAGTCCCTAGCAGGCCGGTTGCTGGTGAAACAGACCATGCAGCCGTGTGTCAGGATCTGCCGAAACAGCCGCAAAAGTAACATGGCGTCAGCCACGTCAGTAACATGCAGCTCGTCAAGGCACAGTAAGTTGCTGCCTGCGGCTGCATCACGCGCGATGACGAGCAGGGGATCTTCCGTGGGAGTTGCATACCTGCAGCCAAGCAGGGTGAGACAGATGCACGCAGTGTCAGTGCAGCAGTTGTAGGAGCAGAGATGCTGCGTCAGCATCCTGCGTATGCAATATGCTCAGCTTAGCATGCCAGGCACTTTTCCTGCCAGCTCAGGATAAGACAGGGAATGTGAAAATAGAATGCACCTCCGAAATGCCACATTGTAAACATTGACACAGCAATCTGCTCACCTGTATACTGGCAGGCCAGCGCGGCTGTAGGTCACTATTTTGGGCAGCGACTGCAACACAACAACCAATGGTGGGCAGCAGCAGAAGCAGCAGCGTCTTGTGCAAACAGCTGCAGTGGTTCATGCTGTGACACATGTGCGTCACATGTGCGTCACATGTGCGTCACATGTGCGTGCTGCACATGTTTGCGCGTGCAGCTGCTGTGCGCTGACCGCACTAACTCTCACAGACATTACTACTAGTAAAGGTTGACACAAAAGTACGCGCAACATCGTTTTTGCCGTCAGAGTCTCAGTGTTACTTCAATGAGCTCGGTGTTTTGTATCGATAATACATATGTTAGTGCAATCTGTGCTAGGTGTCCCAATGGCATAGTGGTAGCGTGGTGGCGTGTGATCCATGTGAGCGCACGTTCAATTCCTGCTGTTCTCATACGGCAAATACCACGCGCGCGCCTTAGCATTAGCCGTCAGCCGCAGCCGCAGCAGTAAACCAAGAGCCCTTCTCTTTTGCTGCAGTGGCATGCAGACAGTTCTGGCTGCATGCCCCTGGTGTGTGTGTGTGAGGCTGATGCTTGTGTTCTGCTGTGGTTTTGCTGTGCTGCTGGCTGTGCTGTTTGTTGTGCTGTTGCTTTTGGGCTGGCATCTGCTGCTTGAGGGTGTTGCAGGCACAGCAGTGCATGCAGGGCAAAAGCACATCAGTTATAGGTTCCAGGATGGGGCTGCTCAGAGTAGTTGGCAGGCATCCTGCTGTTGAAGCTGCTGTGTTTGTTTGGCATGCAAAAAGAGGCATTTTCAGGCCTCTCCAGGCTGCTGGTGATGGCATTTTCTGTGCTATGCTGGGTCATGATGGCTGACTCAGTTTCATCTGTGCAGCTAGGATCTTGAAGTAGACATGCATGGCATTGCTGTCCTAGCTCTGCTTCAGAACATATGAATGTTTGGTATGTCTGCTGTTGCAGACTTGCTGTAAAACACCCAATTTGACCATTACTTTTTAATGACAACGGCCGCCTGCTCCTCTCATTGCTCAACACTGTCAACCTCTACTCACTTAATGCCCGCACAGCCCCCACCTCCCCTCACCAGCACATCACTTGTGACAGGTCGCACGGCGGCACCAGGCGAGGCTCTTTGATTGACTACATCCTTGCCTCTGCTGACATTTCCATGCCCTGCCAAGCTGCTGCCAGGCCAACAGCCACAGTTGGGCCGCATACTGTGGGTGCTACTGACCACCTGCCTGTGTTTGCCCGCATTGTCAGGCCTGTGGTACGCCGCCCTGCAAAACAGGTTGTGCTGCGCCTCAACGCACAGCCCAAGGATTTCAGGCCGCAGAATGGGGAGCAGTCAGCGGAACTTGAGGCATATCAGGATGCTCTGTCGCAGCTTGGTGCAGCCTACACAGCCACGGTCACCACTTTGCAGCAGCAGGCTTCTGCAGGCTCAACTACAGCAACTAATGCAGTGCAGCAAGCGCACGAGCAGATGCTAGCAGCATTTCGTCATGCTGTCAACGCCAGTTTTGGCTACAAGAGGGTTTGGGTTGGCAAGTCCTTCCCATGGTGGACTCAGGAGCTCACAGATGCTGTGGAGGACAGGAAGCAGGCTTACCTGCGCTACAAGAACTCAGGGCTTGTAGCAGATTGGGCTACTTACAAACAGCAGCAGAAGGCTACTACACAGCTGGTCAAAGCAGCAGAGAAGCAGTACAAAGAGCAGTGCCAGCATGCCATTACTTCTGCATACACAAATCGCATGAATGATGACAGCCTGCTTGGAGAGAAAGACATGTGGCAGCTTGTGCGTCGTCTGTGCCCTAAGCATGTCAGCGAGGCAGTTTACAGCGTCATGCAGCATCCATCTGGGCATGTGGCATCTACCCCAGCTGAGAAAGCTGATGCTTTCAAGTGTCATTATGAGCGCGTTGGCAGCCATGCAGCATTTGCTTCCTCCAACCCCCAGTTTGACGCTGCACACATGTCTTGTGTTGCAGCCAATGTGCAACAGTATTTGCAAGACTCTGCTAACTCCCTGCCACCCCGCTGGACCTGCCCATCACTGCCGCCGAAGTTTCCGACTGCCTGCAGAGGCTGCGCACTGGCAAGGCCGGCAACCCGGCTGAGGAGGGCATTGTCAATGAGCTACTCAAGTATGGAGGCAGCACGGCCGCAGATATGTTACTGCAGTACTGCAATCTGATGTGGCAGCTTGAGCAGGTGCACCAGGTGCCAGGTACAGTTGTGAACATGCCCAAGAAGGGTGACCTGACAGACCCCACCAACTACCGTGGTATCACCCTGCTTAGCGTGCTTTACAAATTTTACACCAGCGTTCTCAACCAGCGCCTCATCAAGTTTGCAGAAGGCAAGTCAGTGGCGGAGGGCACGACACAGCAACGGCAGCAGCAGCAACAGCAGGCGCAACAGCAGCAGCAGCAACAGCAGCAGCAGGCAGCAGCAGCAGCAGCAGCAGGCACGTCAGCAGCACAGCAGCAGCAGCAGCAGCGTGTAACTGCTGCTACAGCAGCAGGAACGCCGCTGCTGCACGAGAGCCAGAACGGCTTTCGTCCCAAGCGCAGCTGTGCTGACCACCAGAGTGTGCTCAGTGAGGTGTTGGGTGGGAGGAAAGCTGAGGGGAAGGATTCTTATGTGCTGTTTGTTGACACCTATAAGGCTTTCCCAACAGTGTGGCTTGATGGGCTCTTTCAAAAGCTGTGGGACAAGGGTGTGCGTGGAAAGATGTTCCGTGTACTCTACAACTTGTATCAGGGTGCACGCCGTGTGGTGTCTCACGAAGGTCATGTCACTGAGAGCTTCACATGTGACCTTGGTTTGCATGAGGGCGATGTTATTTCCCCCACACTGTACCTGTACTTCATTGATGATCTGCTGCATGAGGTGCATGCAAAGCACCCTGGAATCACCCTTATGGGCCCTTGTGACGAACCTGCTGGTCAGGTTGTGGCAGCCATGCAGGCTGATGACTTTGTTGCTGTGTGCGGATCTCTGGCTGAGGTTCAGGCTGTGGCTGCAACAGTTTATGAATACAGTTGTAAGTGGCGGTTCAAGCTGAATAGCTTGAAGTCTGCTGTCATGCATGTCTCACCAGCTAGACAGCCCAGCCAGTTGGCTGATTCTGGCATCGTTTGGAACGGTGTGCCTGTGCCTGTTGTATCAGAGTACTGCTACCTTGGCCTGTGGTTCAACAATGCCTGCAACTGGAATACGCACTTTGAGAAGATGTTGGCAAAAGTGCATCGTGTGAAGGGTGGGCTCATGCCAGTTTGGAAGAGCCGGCTCATCAGCGTGGAAGTAAAGCGTATCATTCTGCTTACATGCGTTCGCCCGATTGTTGAATATGGCAGTGAGGTCTGGTTTCCGTCAACTGCAAGGCAACTGCAACAGATTGACAAAGTGCAGACTGACATCATCAAGTGCTCAATGCGTTGTGGCAAGGAGCGCCCTTGCACTTCACTTGTTCTGGCTGAATGGGGTGTGAAGCCATTGCACATGTGGCTTCATCAGAGGGCGATGGAGTATTACTTTAGGGTTCAGCGTATGCAGAACTGTCGGTTGCCACATCAGGTGTTTTCAGCTGAGTGGAAGCGCCCTAGTGGTGCTGTTGCGGTGACACCTTGGCATAAGTATGTGCAGAGTTTGCTTTGCAAGTATGGTGTGGATGTTGAGGCGGCGGCTGATCGAGCTAATGCGTGCAAGAATCACATCAACCGTCAGGTCAGGAAGCTGCATGCAGACAGAATTGTTTGTGAATCACTGCAGCACTCTACTTTGAGCCGTTACATCACGCATGTGCACCCTACACATGCTGATACCATGCGTTTTAAAAGGGCTAGGCCCTTTTTGTGTTCTGGTGCGCCAACGCGTGGTATTGAGTTGCTGATGCGTGTTCGAATGGGCTGTCTTTGCGTGCATGAGCGTACCAGTCGTTATGGTGGCAGCAGAGCTGATTCTAACACAGCATGTCCTGCTTGTGGTCAGGGTGTTGAGTCTTTGTCACATCTGATGTTTGATTGTCCCGCTACTTCTGCTCAGAGGGATACTATGCTTGATGAAATTCGGTCTGTTTTGCGTGATGTTGCTGGCGGCGCTGAAAAATTGCGCAATGTGTTGTCGTTGACTGATGCATCCACTAAGTTGTTGCGTTTTGTTTCTGATGATATTTGGGGTAGTAGGGGGGTGTGCCGAGTGATATCTAGGAGCATTGCTGAGTATCTTGTCCAAGCTTGGGATGTGCGTAATAATTGCAAACACAATGGAGCAGTGCTCCCTCTTTCTTCCGCTACTGAGGGGCGCGGGGCCGATGGCGTTGATGCTATGGCTTAATGGGTAACATGATGATGATGTATGCAATGAACAGCCGCACATGGGTGCACCTGCATAGCCAGCTGGGCCATCGACTGCTGTGTGCCCTGCTCATTGCTGAATTTTCTCATAACCACTGAACAAACGTAACAAAAATACTCGAGAAGCACTGCAACTGTTTGAAAACCGCGCTGCTGCTGTTGCAGACTGTTGTCACTGTCGCCACACTGTAAATATGTATCGGCACTGTGTGTCGCAAGGTACATTGCAGTTAAAGCCTAATTCAACTGCTTAAACACCAGCAGCAACAGCAGGCGCAGAACACGCAGATTGCCTGCACACTGCTGCTGCATCTTGTCATGACCCTTTACAAAACTGGTGCACAACACTGCTGAGCACAGTCCAAGTCACGCTATGCAGCTGCCAGCGTTCACCACAACTGCATGTTTGCTGCTCCCCTGACCTTGTTGTATAGCTGCTGCTGCTCTGCTGTTATCTGCAGGTTTTTGTCCAGAGCATCCTTGAGTGTCAAGCGCCCCAGCAGCACCAGCTCAAACAGCCCGCTGCCTGCTTGAGGCTTCCACGTTTGACGATCTTGGTCGCGATGCTGTTGTTGCTGCTGGGATCTGCTGTCGACAGGCCCGTCTTCTGCACATTGTTGATGGTATGCTGCTGTTGTGTCCAGCTCCATCCCTTGATGCACAGCGAGGCACCGGCGCTTAGACATCATGTAGAACGGTTGACAAAAGGTCACAAGCCTGCCTAGAAAGAGCTGCACGCGCTTTCTGAGGAGAGCGGGCAGGTTGCGGAGACTGGCTGTCGGCTTACACGTGTGGGTGACAAGACAGATGAAATCACCATCAATACCTCAATCCACCACCTTGATCCCTCTACAGAAGGCGCACCATCAAGTGCTTGGTGACTGTCAAGTCCCAGAACACTCCCGCCCAATGTCATTTCTGGCTTTGCACGCTGCTAATCGCGCTTCAGCCGACCTCGTAGCAAGAGTCGCGACGAAAAATGTGATTTCAACCACAATGGAAGTGCTTACTTGCAGCCTCACAGGCCAGCACAATGTGCCAACACTGCTGGGATCGTGCTGATCAAGGATGAAGAGAACTTGCAAGTGTGCTGGGTGCTGGCAACACAGGGTGCAGTGGACCGTCTGCCACCGCAAGGCACATCTGCATGGGGCCCCAAAGCGCACGTCACCAGCAAGCTAGCAAGATCAAAAAGTCCGCCATCACTCCATCAAGCTGTGTTTGAGCTCAACTCCTCAGCCCACTGCCATAGGCATCGCAGCTGCAGCAACAGGCTGTGTCCAGCGCCGCCGGTACACTGTTCTACAAGCACTGCCAGCTGCTGCACCTGCAGCTGCCGCCAGACTGCTCGCAGGCGCTGCCGCTGCAGCACCCTCCACACTGCCGGCAGCAGCTGCTGCTGCTGCAGGCTGTCCTGCAAGCTGCCCTACCTGCTTCCCTGAAGCAGCAGCAGCCTCTGCTGTGAGGTACTTGACCATGTACGGCCCCTCCAGCTCATACCCAAGCTTCCTGCAAGCAGCAAGCAGGTGCAGCAACAGAAAGCACATGTTGTATATTTGATACCTGAACAAAGTGTACGGTCTCGACAGCTTGCGCCGTACAAGCTCTGTGCCTGAGTCATCAACCTGACTTCAAACAGGGGCTGCAATTGCTGCATCATTGCTGCATCTGACAGCAATGGTGCAAACCCAGCAACATTCATGCGCCAGGGCCACTGGTAATTTCTCTCACTGAGCAGACTTGTTTCACCAAGGTTGGTCAAACAATCACACACCGCACTGCTCGTGTCGCCAGCTCTCACCTGTAGTAGTGGCGCGTGCCGACGCCACTGATGACTGCGATCTTGCTGCTGCGGTGCTCCTGCACTGCGATGCGCTCAGCCTCGGCCATCAGCAGGCTGCCGTAGCCCTGGTGCTGGAACTTGCCTGCGCAGCAGGTGGCAGAGCAACGCGTTACAACTGAAAGTGGTGCTCAATTGTATTCAAGCAGGCATGCACAAACGGTAACGAGGGTTGGTGTATCATGATTACTCATCCTGTTTGAAGGCCCAAGGAGCATCCACATGCAGTAGGAATAGAGTACGGCCTTGTAGCACTGCTTGAGGCCATAACGCTGCACCTGTACAAATGCTGCCGCTGCCTTCGCATGGAACTGGTACTGCATGAATGCTGCTGCTGCAGCTGTTGTGTGACAACGCCTCACCAGTATCACGCGCGTGCACTGCCACTGCTGTGCCATACACATGCAGCTCACGCACAATGGACACTCTGCAAGCAACACAGCACAGAAGCAGCAGTAGGCATGGCAGTGAGTCAGAATCCCAGACATCAAGGCTACAAAGGGACAGGCATTGTGACCAGAGACGAATTGAGCGCAGTGACTACCACATCCAAAAATATTGAATAGCAGCAACTCCTGCTGCATTTGAGCATGCTTGTCAGCTGCACAGTTCCGCAAAAACCGCATCTGCCGCGCAGCTCAGGCTGTCGCTCCTTGTCGCTCCGTCCGCTGACCTGGCGCAGCCGCAGCAGCCCCACCAGCACGCCCTGGCGCGGGTCCTCACAAGTGGAAATTGGTCAACGTAACCGGACCCTTGCAACCCACCACGCCACTGACCGATTACAAAACACAACGTAAAGCACAGCAACATGCACGCGCACAAGCGATCCAGACCGCCGCACCTGCCGCGCAGCTCGGGCTGCCGCTCCTTGCCGCTCCTGCCGCTGACCTGCCGCAGCCGCAGCAGCACATCCTGGCGGGCGTCCTCACTGGTGGAAAGCGCCAGACATAACCAACCCCCTGCAAACCCACCACACCACTGACCTTTCCCATAACACGACTTGGAAACATAGCAACGTACAAGCTCTCAAATGTCCAGGCAGCCGCACCTGCCGCGCAGCTCAGGCTGCCGCTCCTTGTCGCTGCGACCGCTGACCTGCCGCAGCCGCAGCAGGCCCACCAGCATGTCCTGGCGCGGGTCCTCCCAAGTGGAAATTCGTCATAACAGATTTGTGCAAACCCACCACGCCACTGACCGTCACATAACACTCCGTAAAGCACAGCAACATGCACGCACACAAGTAACCAAGAAGCCGCACCTGCCGCGCAGCTCGGGCTGCCGCTCCTTGCCGCTCCTGCCGCTGACCTGCCACAGCCGCAACAGCCCCACCAGCACGTCCTGGCGCGGGTGCCTCTCTGGCCGAAACTGCTGAACACAACCCGACCCTTGCAAACCAACCACACCACTGACCGCTTTCCGCTGTATAGCACACCGTAAAGCACAGCAACATGCAGGTACACACACGATCCAGACAGCCGCACCTGCCGCGCAGCTCGGGCTGCCGCTCCCTGTCACTCCTGCCGCTGACCTGCCGCAGCCGCAGCAGCCCCACCAGCACAACCGGTCTCCTGTGTGTAACTCCCGTAAAGCACAGCAACCTGCATGTACACTGTACGTATGGCACACGCAAAAAATAGGAAGCCGCACCTGCCACGCAGCTCAGGTTGCCGCTCCTTGTCGCTGCGACCGCTGACCTGCCGCAGCCGCAGCAGCCCCACCAGCACGTCCTGGCGCGGGTCCTCGTAGGCCACGAACGTCTCCCAGCCGCTGTTGGCCGAGTAGTCGCGGCGAATGAGCTCCACAGCGTCCGGCCGCACCTGCAGACGATTTTGTATACTATTTGCATGCAAGTCTCATTATTTACGTATCACAACATCAGGTGGTCGTGACGTCGGATGCATCTATTGTAAATTGGCATGGCACAGGCAACCTCACCACACACATGATGCTGAAATTTCCTGAATACGCATTCAAACGTGATCACACCCAATGCATTTTCCCGACTTTCAGGCTGGGCCGAGCAGCTGCATGCAGAGTGTGCCTTCCACACCAGCACACACCCGCCGCAACCACCACGCGTGTGTCACACATATGTGGCGCTCACACGTAACAAGGCTACCACATGTGGCTCTTGGCTCCTGCATGCCATAGGTTTGTACTAAACAGCAAGCTGTTCAACGCGGCGCACCTTGTGGTGGATGTCCTGAATGCCCGCTTCGCGTGTTCGCACGTCTCTGCAGCGCAGCCCCAGCGCTGCCATGCGTGCCAACGCCAGCTCACGCAAGTTGCCCTTCTCTACGCCGCTGGTGACAAGCGGCATGGGGATGTCTCGCTGGATGCGGTACACGCGCACCCAAGGCGGTACAAGCGACAGGATGCTGCAGGCAGTACACGCAGCAGGGCGTACAGTCAGCATGCAGTACATGTACTCGCACTCAAGGCAGTACAAGCAGCAGGCAGTACTGTCAGCAGGCAGCACATGTACTGCTGTATATACAAAACGATGGACACACACAGCATCAGCAGGCAGCTCCTTGCAACTTGCTGGCGGAGGCATTGAGATGTTCAGCAGCAACATGTTGCTCTTGTTCAGCGCAAGAAAAGGTGTGGCTGACCTGCTCGAAACATACACACGCTCTCTGAATTGCAGGACTGCTGTAGTGTATGTAACAAGCCAGCAGCAGCTGCAGATGCTGCTGTTGTTGACTGAGACATAAGCTGCCCTGAATGTGCCAGCTAGCAGTTCGCACAAGCAGCAGCAGCAGCACCCCTCACCGTGCCACCAGGTCCACGAGCTTGTCTGGGTGGTAGTTGCGGTACAGCCCTGCCTTCCACAGCTCATACAGGCCAGTGCCTACAGGTACAAGAGCAGCAGCAGCAGCAGCAGCAGTAGAAGCCACAAGTTGGGAAGCAAGCATGCAGCAAGGGGAGAGCACAGCCCTGCCTTCCACAGCTCATACGGACCAGTGCCTATGGGTACAATAGCAGTAGCAGCAGCAGCAGCAGCAGCGGCAGCAGGAGGAGGAGGAGCCCGTCTGCCCTGAATGCGGGTGACTCAACAACTCCATGAAGGTTGTGTCACACTCACATGCAACAAATTCCAATGGCAAGCACATCACAGCAAGCACACTACAAAGTTGGTATCCCAAATCCTCAGGGCCACGCCAGCCACCCCGGCTGTGGCTGCATGGTGTGCACTGATTAGTGCTAGCCGCCAAGTACACATCAACATAATGTCAGCCTCACCTCCAATGAGAAGCATGGGGTAGAGCCGTCTGCCCTGACCCGAACACAAGACAAGCACAACCCTGCAGACACAAGGTGCACCACATGCTCACCTCTAATGACAAGCGTGGGGTAGAGCTTCAGGCCATCTGCCCTGAATGCAGGTGACTCGAAGAACTCCCGGAAGGCCTCAATATCGCGCTCCCAGCCCACGTTGGGAAGGTCAGGCATCATGTGGCACACCACCTGTAAAAGTAACACGCCGCAGAAAGGCGCGGCACACACGTGTATCTTAAATATAAAGAAGGCAACCAAGTTGGGACGGTCAGGCATCATGTGGCACACCACATGAGAACATGCAACAGCATGTGCTACGTCAGAATGCGCCAAAATTAAAGGCAATGTTGGCACGGCCAGGCATCATGTGGCTGCTGCTGCTGCTGCTTCTGGTCATGTAACTCAGTTTGAATCCTGCTTCCGTGACAACGCAGAAGCACGGCAACACGATTGTCTATTTGCTGCAATTGCTGCTGCTGCTGCTTCTGGTCAAGGTGCTCACCTAAAGCCCTGCATCCTTGGCCAGGCAGAAGCACTGCTCGACCAAGGGGAAGCACTGCAGCACCGCCAGCCCCACTATGCGAGGCGAGCCTTTCTGCACCTGATGCACCTGCTGCTGCTGCTGCTGCTGCTGCTGCGAAGAGCCTCACCTTCAACCCTGCACCCTTGACCACCCAGAAGCACAAAAACACACGTTGCTGCTGTCGTTTTGCACTTGCTGCTGTTGCTGCTGCCGCTGCTGGTCAAAACCCTCACCTTGAACCCTGCATCCTTGGCCAGGCAGAAGCACTCCTTGACAGCTTCCACTGTGTGGCCCCTGTTGGTGTCGCGGGCAACGTCCTCGTACACACTCTGCACGCAAAAGCACAGGAACACCAGCAACCATGTAAATGGTACAGCACGCTCTCACAAAACTAGGACTGTACTGTGTGACCGCTGCTGGTTTCACACGCTACGGTCCTCTTACACTCTGCAGGTCATATCAAGCAGAACAGGAACATGTACACACATCAGCAGCGCGTTACTGACAAAACACATGGTGTTCATCATTGTCCCTGGCTGGCCCGGTTGGTGTCGCAAGCAACGTCCTTGCACACACTCTGCAGGCAACCATCTAGGTACGCTTAGGGTCACTTCGTAGGGTCACTGTGTGAAGCACTTGTTTAGGAGGAGGAACTCCCGTGCAGTGATCATGTTTAACGTCTACATTCGGACGAGCACGAGCCCTGTGTAAATGATTGCATATAATCTGACATAAATGGCCTACGGGATTTTGTATCAATGCGCATAATACCTGCACGCCCATCTCAATTCGTGTGCAGCCGTAGGTGAGCATGTCCCGCAGGTGCGGCCCCAGGCAGTAGTCCGGCCGCGTCTCAATGGTCAGCCCGATGCACTTGGTGCGGCTCTCTTCGCTGTACTTGACTGCTTCTGAGACACAGGAGGAAGAGTGACCTGCAGGGCGCAGTATGCATAAGGTGACAGGCAGCGCAGGACACAGTATATCTGAGTCAGCCCGGTGCACTTGGTGCGGCTCTCCTCACTGTACTTTACTGCCTCTGAGACACAGGAGGAACAGTGACTTGCATGGCACAGCATGCAGGGCAGCCAGCATGACTCAGCAACTGCACTTTGTGCGGCTTCTTCGCTGTACTTGACTGCCTCTGAAGCACAGGAGGAAGAGTGACCTGTACGTAGGACACAGCATACAGGGCAGCAACCTCTCATTCAGCAACTGCACTTGGTGCGGCTCTCTTTGCTATATTTCATTGCCTCGCTATATTTCATTGCCTCTATAATGCAGGAGGATGAGTGACCTGCAGGATGCAGCATGCATGCCTCCCAGTCAGTTCATGCATCACCAACCTCACAGTGTGAATCACTTCCCCCGACTGTACACAACAATATACTTCCTACTGTGAAAACACCCCTCACCGCTGAGTGCGTCGTGCAGGTTGCGGATGAAGTAGTCCCTGTAGTCACCTGGCAGGCTCATGAAGGTGCCCCCAGGCAGTTCATAAATCAACACTTTCACAGTGTGAAGTACCCAGCCCAACTACAAACTTCCTACTGTGAAAACCCCCCTTACCGCTGAGTGCGTCGTGCAAGTTGCGGATGAAGTAGTCCCTGTAGTCACCCGGCAGGCTCATGAAGGTGCCCCACAGTCCGTTCAAACAAGCACAAATTCACCGTGCAAAGCACCCAGCCCGACTATGAACTTCCTGGTGTGAAAATCCCCCCTCACCGCTGAGTGCGTCGTGCAGGTTGCGGATGAAGTAGTCCCTGTAGTCACCCGGCAGGCTCATGAAGGTGCCCCCCATGAGGATGAACTCCACCTTGTCCACAACGTGGCCCAGCTTCAGCAGCTGGTCAACGCGACTGCGGGCCTGCATAGCGGTGAAGCAAGGCAAAAAAGGGCTGAAAAACTATATAGATGTGCACATCTTGAGGTCTCGATCCTTTGCAGTGATTTCCACCTTGTCCACAACGTGGCCCAGCTTCAGCAGCTGGTCAACGCGGCTGCGGGCCTGCATAGCGGTGAAGCAAGGCAAAAACAGGCTGGAAAACTATATAGATGTGCACATCTTGAGGTCTCGATCCTTTGCAGTGATTTCCACCTTGTCCACAACGTGGCCCAGGTTCAGCAGCTGGTCAACGCGGCTGCGGGCCTGCAGAGCGGACACCAAGACAGCCGAAGATCAATGTGTAGGCGCGTTTAACGGCTCAATCAGGCAAGCAAACTTGTCCACAACGTGGCCCAGCTTCAGCAGCTGGTCAACGCGGCTGCGGGCCTGCAGAGCGTTGAAGCGATGCAAGAAGTATCGTAAGGATGTGTAGGTCTTTGGGTCTCAACCCTTCAGCTGTTGAGGACTCGACAAAAGCGCATAGCATTGTGACACGAGGAAGGAAGCAAAACAGCAGCACATGCAACAAAGACACGCTGGTCCACATCATGGCTGAGCTTTGGCAGCTGGTGCACACGGCTGTGTGCCAGGAAGAGGGGACATGACGACACCAGAGGATCAATGTGTGAGTGCGCATGCGTTTCTCGGCTCAAGTAATGCAAGTAAAATGACCTCAACATGGCCCAGCTTCAGCAGCTGTTTGCTGGCACCCATATGTGTGCATCTGGGCAGGAGATGCCCTGCTGGTAGGGCTTAGGCTGAAAGAGTCATTTCAGCCCAAGAACCTACCGGCAGGCCATCACCTGCCCAGATGCACAGATGTGGTCAACGCAGCTGTAGGACGCAGGGACATAGCTGAGATCTAGCGAGCATGGTTCTCAACATGAACCCCACTTGCCCAACACATGCCCCAGCTTCAGCAGCTGGTCAACGCGGCTGCAAGCCTGAAAGTGACTATATGATATTGAAATACCCCGCGTCATCAGCGCAAAAGTATGACTCATCCTGCCATCAGCTGGTCAGCGCGGCAGCAGCAATGCCGGCTAGGCGTGCAAGCAAAGCTGGCATGCGCTTTCACAGCTTGCGCGCCCTTGCTGCAAGAACCAGACGCCGTAAACCCCCGAAGCACACAATGTGTCACCTGCATCCTGCATCCTGCAGGACGTTATGTCATGTAAGGTCATGTGGTGTATCTATTGTTTGACTGTGCTCACCTGCACGTATGGGTAGCGTGCGCGGATGGCGCGCATGCTGGTGGGCTCATACCCGGTGTAGCTCAACATACACCACATGCTATCTGGTGGTGTTGTGGTGTGGTGCCCTGTGTTGTGGGGTATACATGGTGCTGAGTTGTTGTGCTCTGTATTGTTTACCTCACAGGCAACAACATAGCACCGTATACACACCGCACCAAGTCCACACATACACAACAACACACCAAACCACAAGAAGCACACCGATTGTTTAGCGCTGACTGCTTACCTGCACGTATGGGTTGTAGCGTGCGCGGATGGCGCGCATGCTGGTGGGCTCGTACCCTGTGTAGCTCTGCGTGCTGTACTCAAAGTCAGAGTCGGGCCCACCAGGGCAGTAGATGCAGATGTTGCCTGCGTGGGGACAGCAATGTCAGCCCGTTTAAACATTGAATTTAATCTGTGCGCGTGCACTTGCAAACGCATGATAGACAGCCGTGCTTGTGTGTGGGGCGGCAGCATACTTTGACTCAGGACCAAACGCTTGTTGCAACTTGGCATCCCCTCCCCCAACCCCACCCCCACCCGTCCACCTGTTCTTGGGCGCAACGTGACGCCTATGTGACAACAATGTAACAAATCGGTGGTGAGCAACCCCTGGACCCTGAAATCAACACAATATCTCACCTGTGGTGGCAATGTGGGGGCAGCGGTGCGGCTTGCTCATGACTGCCACTACTGCAATGCCAGCCGCTGTGCATACGCAGCAATGTTCGCCCTGCAATGCCTGCATGCGGCGCTCGACGCCTACTCAACATCACTTATCCCATTGTCCCCTCAAACCCAGCTCAACAACAATCGGCGTACACAAAACACAACCCAACATGGCTCAACCTCTCACCTGTGGTGGCGATGTGTGGGCAGCGGTGCGGCTTGCTCATCACTGCCACCACTGCAATGCCCGAGGCTGTGCGCACAGGCTTGGCCCGCAGCTGCGGCAGCAGCAGCGCCCTGTGCTCCTCCGGCACTGCTGCAATCATCTCAACGAGCTTGGGTGCGCGAGACAGCCCATACTTGCGCGACACCTGCGCAGAGGCAACGCAGACAGCAGCAGACAGCGGCCTAAGAATGTGTGCAGCACAGTGAGCTTGAAGTGGAAGGACGGAGTGCTCCTTTGGCGCTGCTGCAATGATCTCAACTAGCTTGGGTGCCTGTGATAACCTTGCCGCCATAGACTGTCACTGACCCCATCTCAACATGCATGACCTAAGCGATTCAAAGGACACATGGCCAGACACAACAAACAGCTAGATGAATGCATGCCTTTTGGCCTGCAAGGAGTTTTCGGCCCCATGACATGTCATGCATGGCAGCAGCACTGCTGCTGGCTTCGAGCACCAAACACACTGTCCTGCAAGCTGGTTGCCTCCAGCTCACCTCTGTTTTGAGCTGGTTCAGGTCCACATCCTTGCCCTCCTTGACTCCAGCTATCAGCCCGTTGACAACCTCAGCAACAGCACGCACGCGGGCCTCCTCTGGAGGCAGGCCTGTTACTGTGGCTCTGTTATTTTTGCGGCTGAGGTACATGCGCCCGCTGAAGCTCTCAGGGCCAGCCTCCTCAGCTGCTGGCTGGCCCATGATGATTGTGCTTTACGTTGTGCTATGTGTCCTGCTGCTTGGCAGCTGCTGCTGACGTCGCTACTGGTGCCGCTGCTGCTGGAGCGGCTACTGCTACCACGGCCGCTGCAATTGCTGCTGTTGCTTGCTGGCCAGCAGCACTACCAGGGTATCGTCCGGTAGCACGTTGATTACTTGCAAGAATGTATTGATATGAAGCAGTAGTTGATGTAGCTGAGAAAGCGCAGGCGCTCTGGTGCAGCTGTGAGTGCAGCCAACAGGTCAGTGGGTGACAGGTTCAAGCAAAGTTGGCAAGCATCACTCCGTGCCGAACAGCAACACGTACGTCTCGATCAACACATGAGATACCTTTGGCTCCATCTAGCCTGCAAGTCAGTCAGGCAGACGTTATGTCTTTTGTCACAGACAGAGCATGAGTCGCAGCTGCCCTTATATGTGTATTCAACGAGCAGGGATCGCATCTATGCATACAGTTCATGCTCGCACTACACAGAACTTTCGCACGTACGTTCCAACGATTTCATCACTGCTTCCTAGCGCTTCCAGCAGCGGTCGGGGAGGCTTCATTCGCTATGGCGACCATACAGCATGCTCTTCATGCGTGCCCTAATCCGCGCTTCATGCTGGTGTCGGACCTGGACCACACTATGGCAAGTACTGGAAAGTGACCTGCAGCAGGCGTTGATCAGCGCCTGCAACAGCTGCAAGTTGCGTCATACGTCCAGTTCATACATTCTGAGCATGCAGTCCATCACCAGCGCAACTCATAGGCCTGAGCAGCTGGCACATATGCAGGAATCTTGGACTGCCACGCGCAGCGCTGCATGCAAGGATACCTGCTTGGCCCTCTGCTCATGAGCCACTGGCTTATCAGCCTTTGAGCTTCCATTTACAACAGCTTCCATTCACAACATGCTGCCATGAATTCAACACTGTTGTGTCAGCAAAGTAACGCTGTTAAACACAGCTGAATGCACCAGTTGCGGCAGCGTGCAACACCCAACCTCAGCAACTTCACTGCTGCCTGTGAACCCTTCAACAAGTTGGAAAACCTCATCACGTCTTTCCTGCAGGTCCAGAACGAGGACCTGACCCACGAGAAGCTTCAAATATTTAACCGGCTGTGGAGCATCAACTTCAGCGGGGACAGCCTGCTCGTCTTCTCCACGGGCCGCTCACCCAACCTGTTCTGCCAGCTCTGGGTGAGAGGACCTTGCTGTATGTGCATTGAATATTCTGTTTCCTGCAGCTGATGTAGGATTTTGTGGACTGGCTGTATTAAGGTGGTTGACTCCACGGGCCGCTCACCAAACCTGTTCTGCCAGCTCTGGGTGAGAGGACCTTGCTGTATGTGCATTGAATATTCTGTTTCCTGCAGCTGATGTAGGATTTTGTGGACTGGCTGTATTAAGGTGGTTGACTCCACGGGCCGCTCACCAAACCTGTTCTGCCAGCTCTGGGTGAGAGGACCTTGCTGTATGTGCACTGGTACCTTTGGGTTCATTATTCCTTCTGCAGCTGATGTGGGCTGTTGGTGGACTGGTATTGTATTGGTTTGGTCTTTTGACAGCGCCATTGTACAGATGGAACCTGTGCTGCCATTTTCTTTACGACCGGGCATTTAGTTTGCAACCGGGCATTTAGTTTGCAACCACGTATAATGCGGCCTTTTCACACCAGGGCGGTCCACCGAAGGTGACCCTTGGCAGCATGAGTGAGCGAGTTATGCAGGCACTGCTGTTGCTTGGTGAAAAATGGTGAGTGGGTGGCCAATACAGCGCAGCCAATGCAGCTGACGTGCTGCCAGCTTTTGTTGAGCGCGTGCGTTGAATTTGCGCTGATCTGCCTGAGCTTACTGCTGTATGGTTTGAAACTCACACACGGCTAAGCAAGTTGACTGTGAATGCTGTAAGTGTGACATCAGATGGGTTTGAACACCACATCGTAACAGCTGAACGGCATCTTATATTTCATCAGACCTTTCAGGTCTGACGTTTCAGGTCTGACCTTTCAGGTCTGACCTTTCAAGTCTGATTGAAAAGGCACAAGCTTCGATAATCTGGATGCTTCCACGCATCTGCATCATCGACGCGTGAGCCCGTCCAATCAGCTGAACCATTGTGTTTGCCACCGCATAACACAAGTACCTGAAAATGCTGTCGATTTTTGCGTTCGACCTGGCATCTGTGCTGCATTTCTTGGCCATGTTGCTCTTAGAGCTCTGTGCTGCTGCTTCATAAGAAGCCATTGTCAAAAAGCACACAGCCACCCAAGCTGGAACATGCAGCAAACCAATCCTTCCAATATTGGAAGTAATGCCCTGGTCACAGCTGAATCTGTGTACATCTGCATCTGCCTTTTGCGTGTGTGCAGGATGAGGCCCCGCTGTTGACTCCCAATGTGCTTATCTGCTCTGTCGGCACTGAGATCTTCAACCGCACAGCAGACAACCACGCAAACTGCAACATACAGCAAGCCAGTCCTCTTCTGGCGTCTGGTCAAAGCTGAAGATTCTGCATTCTTGCATCTGCCTTTAACGCGTGTACAGGATGAGGCTCCGCTGCTAACTCCCAATGTGCTCATCTGCTCCGTTGGAACCGAGATCTTCTACCGCACAGCAGATGGCACGCTGCAGCCTGACCAGGCCTGGGAGGCGTACCTGGACCAGGGCTGGGACAAGGCAGCTGTGCAGGCGCTGGTTGGCAACATCCCTCAGCTGGCACCACAGGTGGGTTTGTGCAGCGTGGAGTTCCCTGTTCTCATTACAAATCAGCTTGAGGTCTAAAGACAGCGCCGGGCAGCAGTGCAGAAGGATGTTTACGGTTTGAGGTTTGATTTATAGCTTTTCGCTAGAGCAGCTTGACCAGGCCTGGGAGGCCTACCTGGACCAGGGCTGGGACAAGGCAGCTGTGCAAGTGCTGGTGGCAAACATCCCACAGCTGGCTCCACAGGTGTGTTTGTACTGCGTGGAGTTCCCTGTTCTCAATACAAAACAACTCTTGGGATCTAAAGACGGCACCAGGCAGCAGTGCAGAAATATGTTTACGGTTTGAAGTTTGATTCAAAATGCTTCGCTAGGGCAGCCTGACCAGGCCTGGGAGGCCTACCTGGACCAAGGCTGGGACAAGGCAGCTGTGCAGGCACTGGTTGGCAACATCCCACAGCTAGCACCACAGGTGGGTTTTGCACTGTGTGGGATTTCCTTGTCTTCAGTACAAAACAGCTTGGGATCGAAAGTCAGCGCCAGGCACCAGCGCAGAAAGATGTTGAGGGTTTTAGGTTTGTTTTATGGCTTTGCGCTGGGGCAGCCTGACCAGGCCTGGGAGGCGTATCTGGACCAGAGCTGGGACAAGGCAGCTGTGCAGGCGCTGGTTGGCAACATCCCTCAGCTGGCTCCACAGGTGGGGTTGTAGTTGTGAGCAACTTTCGGTGTGTCCTTGTTCTCAGTTTGTGTGTTGCGTTGTGTGCAGCCTGGGTCTAAAGACAGCGCCAGGCATGCGCTGATTGGTTTGTGTGCTCATCCACAGGTTGGCTGAGAGCAGCACAGCCACAAGGTGAGCTGCATCAACCACTGCAGCATTCAACCTCCGGAAGCAATAGCTGCTGTGACTCTACTTTGCTAAGCAGTCTTAGTTGTGAATTGCTTGTTCACAGGTTGCGTCAGAGCAGCGTTGCCACAAGCTGAGCTACCACCTGCAGCTTTTACCCCACCGGGGGGGATACCTGCTGTGGTTCTGCGTTGCTGATCAGTGTGTTGTGTGAATCTTTCATCCGCAGGTCGCGTCAGAGCAGCGCCGCCACAAGCTGAGCTACCACCTGCAGCTTTCCAGCCAGCCGGGGGGAGGGGGTACCTGCCTCAAATCTAGTTTGCTGACCAGTCTTTGTTGCGTATTGCTGATCCGCAGGTTGCGTCAGAGCAGCGTTGCCACAAGCTGAGCTAACACCTGCAGCGTTTACCCCGCCAGGGAGGGGACCTGCTGTACATATACTCTGCTAACCAGATTCTTTTGTACATCTTTCATTCATCCGCAGGTCGCGTCTGAACAGCGCCGCCACAAGCTGAGCTACCACCTGCAGCGCTCCACCCAGCTGGGGGGATACCACCTGCAGCTGTTACCCCGCCGGGGCTGATAGCTGCTGTTGATCTAGTTTAAATTCACTGACGAGCATGTGTTGTACATCGCTCATCTGCAGGTCGCGTCAGAGCAGCGCCGCCACAAGCTGAGCTACCACCTGCAGCGTTCAACCTTGCCGGAGCAAAAATCTACTGTGGAGCCACTCTGCTCACCAGTTTTGGTTGTGATCCGCTCATCGCAAATCGCGTCAGAGCAGCGTCGCCACAAGCTGAGCTACCACCTGCAGCATTCACCCCCCCTCCCTCGAGGCAGATGGCTGCGGTGGATCTATTTTCCTAACCAGTCTTTATTGTGAATTGCTCATGTGCAGGTCGCGTCAGAGCAGCGGCGCCACAAGCTGAGCTACCACCTGCAGCTTTCCATCCGCTGGGGAGGGTACCTGCTGTGGATCTACATTGCTGATCAGTGTTTTGTGTGAATCTTTCATCTGCAGGTTGCATCAGAGCAGCGCACCACCCCTGAGTCAGATGCTGCGGTGGATCTATTTTCCTAACCAGTCTTTGTTGTGAATTGCTCATCCGCAGGTCGCGTCAGAGCAGCGCCGCCACAAGCTGAGCTACCACCTGCAGCGCTCCACCCAGCCGAGGGGATAGCTGCTGTGGACCTACTTCAGATTCACTGACAAGCATATGATGTATATTGCTGATCTGCAGGTCGCATCAGAGCAGCGCCGCCACAAGCTGAGCTATCACCTGCAGCGCACCACCCCCGAGGCAGACGAGGCTGTACTGCAAGGCCTGAGGGACTCCCTGGCAGCAGCAGGCCTGGCAGCCAAGGTCATCTACAGTGGCGGCGTTGACGTTGACGTGCTGGCACAGGGCGCAGGTGCGAGACTGGTTTTTTGTAGACCCTTTTCTGTGTTTGTGTTGTTTGTGAAGTCTGTTGATTCTGCTTCTGTTTGTGCTTGGTGTGCTGTATGGAGACACATGAGCCTGATGGATTGCCTGGCAGCAGCAGGCTTGGCAGCAGCGGGGCTGGCAGCCAAGGTCATCTACAGCGGAGGCGTTGACGTCGATGTGCTGGCACAGGGCGCAGGTGCGTGACAAGTCTTGAGATGATTCTTCTTGTTGATTTGTTTTGTGCTGGGCGTGTTACCTGAACGCACGAATGACAACAAATGAGCCTGAGGGGGTCCCTGTCAGCAGCGGGCCTGGCAGCCAAGGTCATCTACAGCGGCGGTGTTGATGTGGACATGTGTGCTTGCACAGGGCGCAGGTGATTGAAAAGCTTTGTTTCAGTTCTGCTTTGTCTGTGCTTGGCGTGCCGCATGAACGCACACACAGCAAATGAGCCTGAGGGAGTGCCTAGCAGCAGAAGGCATGGCAGCAACAGGCCCGGCAGCTCAGGTCATCTACAGCGGCGGTGTTGATGTGGACACGCGTGCAGGCACAGGGCGCAGGTGCGTGAAGATCTTTGTGTCGATCTTGCTTGTATGTGTGCTTGGCGTTCCGCATGAACACACAAACAGCAAACGAGCTTGAGGGATCGTGTGGCAGCAGCAGACCTGGCAGCCAGCCAAGGTCATCTACAGCAGCGGTGTTGACGTGGACGTGTGCTTGCACAGGGCGCAGGTGATTGAAATGCTTTGTTTCAGTTCTGCTTGTATGTGTGCTTGGCGTTCCGCATGAACACACAAACAGCAAACGAGCTTGAGGGATCATGTGGCAGCAGCAGGCCTGGCAGCCAGCCAAGGTCATCTACAGCAGCG
Source organism: Tetradesmus lagerheimii (assembly GCA_902809745.2). Classification (NCBI taxonomy): domain Eukaryota; kingdom Viridiplantae; phylum Chlorophyta; class Chlorophyceae; order Sphaeropleales; family Scenedesmaceae; genus Tetradesmus; species Tetradesmus lagerheimii. The sequence goes on along the minus strand of CADDIJ020001048.1, from coordinate 27,737 downwards.
GTGTTGACGTGGACGTGTGCTTGCACAGTGCGCAGGCGATTGAAATGCTTTGTTTCAGTTCTGCTTGTATGTGTGCTTGGCGTTCCGCATGAACACACAAACAGCAAATGAGCCTGAGGGATTGTGTGGCAGCAGCAGGCCTGCAGCAACGGCGTTGATATGAGCGTGCTCAATTGTTCAGAAGCAAGTGGTTGCCAGCGACCCAGGCAGCGGTAGAAGTGCAGCCTAACAAACGTGAAGTACTTTACAAGGACAAAAACTGGAACGCGGTATGCGTCCACCTGCGCACTGGGCGCAGGTGAATGCATACCGCGTTCTAGATTTTGATCTCTTGTTCTAGGCCACTTGTGGCCCTAGCTTGCGGGTTTGCGCCTATTAGTTGGGAACCACTAAAGGCGGTTGCTTCACCTGCTTGTTGTGTCCTGCAGGCAAGGGCAAGGCGCTCGAGTTTGTCGTGAAGGAGCTCATGATGTGTGCCTTACTTGAAGAGAGGGGTTGGGTCAGTCACACACATAACCAATCAAACAATTGCCTCTCCTGCTTGTTGTTGGTGTGTGTCCGGCAGGCAAGGGCAAGGCGCTTGAGTTCGTTCTGAAGGAGCTGCAGGAGGCAGGCGCATTCCCACCGGACGGCGTGCAGGTGCGTGACCTGCCATCAAAATATGACGATGCAGTCGTGACAGCTGCTCCTGCAGTACTTTGTACCTGCACTACCTGCATATACTTGATACCCACCAGACGGCGTGCAGGTGGGTGGCCTGATGCCATCGATATGTAACGCTGCAGTTGTGACAGCTGCTGCTGCAATACTCTAGTATGAGATCAAATCAAGCGTCTGGTCAGAACAGCCATCCTTCTGCTGCTGAGCCACTTCAGCTTCTCCTGATACACATCGGTCGTCCTTCTGCTGCTGCCTGCTGCGTTGTGCACCTGAGTCCTGCAGGTTAATGGTGACTCAGGCAAACATTGTTGAACATCGAGCTTTTGTAAGCTCCTCCTGATACACTATGAACGCCCTTCTGACATTACATTTTGCGTGCTGCACCTGTGTCCTGCAGGTCAATGGTGACTCAGGCAACGATATCGAGCTCTTTCAAGTGCCTGGCGTGCGTGGCTGCGTCGTCTCAAATGCACACCCAGAGCTGCGCAACTGGGCAACCGCAGCACTAGACCCCTCATCCGGCATCGCAACTCCTGCTACACTGCACATCGCACAGCAGCCCTGTGCAGGAGGTATTGTACAGGCCCTGCTGCTGTTTGGCAGCGTGTGCAATCCCCCAGCGCCGCAGTCGCTGCTGCGCGGGTTTGTGACAGAGCTCGGACTCCTGCAAAGTAACGCGCTTGCTGGAAACTTGGCACTGCTGACAGAGCCTGGGGCGACGTGGATTACTCCTGCAGGGCGCGTCGTGCAAGTTGTGCAGTGCATGGGTGAGCCTGCAGATGCAGCAGCAGCAGGTTTGACTTGGGTTGACCGCATCTCGGTGCGGCCACTGCTGCAGAAGAGCAGCACTGCACAGCAAGAAGCAGCAGCAGCAGATGCGCCGGCAGGCGTTACGGCCAGCAGCGGTGACGGTGTTACTAACAGTGTAAGTAACAGTTATGGGATCAGTGAGGGGGAGCTGCTGGTTGTTACGTACCAGCTCTGGAGCTTCAAAGGGCAGTCGAGGGACAGCAGCAGGGTACGGCAGTGCAGTGCGATTGTGCGTGCCGTGCAGCCAGGGGCAGCAGATGGATATAAGCTGCTGCATTTGCATGAAGCAGTGATGTCGCAGGACGCGACAGCAACAGCAGCGTTTGGGGCGCTTGCGATGACTGCATCCTGATGCTGCTGCTGCAGAAAGTGTTACCCTGGGTATGCATTGAGGCACTGTTGTTGCTTCAGGCACTGTGCATTGGGCATTGCATGCGTATCTGGTCAATGCATAGCACTGCTACTAGGTAGTACCGTCAACCGGCAGTAGGGTGCATGTTGTGCGTTTGTGGATATGTATCAGATCCATCATTGATGATGTGCATGAAGAAATGAGTCTTTTACAGATGAGGTAATGTCACAAAGGCTGTGAGCTGACTGTGCGGATGCTATGGCTTGATGGCTTGGTTGAGTAACAGTGGATACGGCATTTATGGCCGCCGTTGATTGTTTTAAGTGGCTTGACGATGTTCAGTGCCTCTGCAGCGCATTATTGAAGCACGACGTGCAGCAGCAGCTGTGGCACTGCCAGGCGCTGGCTGCTGAGCTCCTCAACTTGAGGGATGTGCAGCACATCATGAGTCGTGATTGTAACTGTTTCACTGTGAAGCATGTTTTTGCCCAGACTCTGGTTGAACTATTCAACGGTTGAGTCATTGTAATGAGCCTATGAGCCTATGAGCCTCTCGTTGGCTCCTAATGGGGTTCCCACTCCTTGTTGGGTGGAGTATGTAATGTAATGTAATGTAAAGTTTTGCATTTTTCATATCATTGCAAGCATAATGCAGCAGATGCAACACTCACATGGCTAGATTGTGCCCCCGCCACCATGGCTGATCATGCTTCAACATCTACTTCTCCTTGCTAGTTGCTTCTAGTATCTCCTGCAAGCAAACGAAACCTGAAACCCGCCGTTGAACGGTTGAGTCAAGAGGTTTTGCAGACGCAACCTGACTTGACGGATTCAGCTCAACCGCTGACCTCGTCTCGACGGCGTAGGACTAGTGAGCCTCAGGCCTGAGTCAGGCTGGTCAGTTACCATCGTCACGATGATGGTCATCATATGCTACTGATGCTCGCTCCTGCCCTGCTACGTGCCCCCTGCCCTTCCCACGAACCTGATTGGACTGATCCCACCCACCAGTACAGCTTACAGGCGACACAGCTACCTAGCTGCATTGTCAGCCTTGGACGCCACTCACAGTAGCCTCAGCTACTGTCACAGTAGCCAGCCCAGATTGGGAGCAGCTGCCAGCAGGCCTGCTCGTGTGTTGAGACAGATTCTCGCGGACTTTTTGAAGACGCGTTTGTTTGATGGCTTAAGATGCAGAGGGAACTGGTTACGGCAGGTGCATTTGTGGCAGCAGCAGCAGCAGCGGCGGCGGCAGCAGCAGGATTGTTGCAGATGATTGTCATTGCACCTCGCTGAGAGGCCGAGATCTTTGAGTGCGGACACCAAGAAGTGTCTGGTTTCTGATTGGTTACCTTTAGTGTTGCTGGTGGTTGCCTGGCCCCTGTCAGCGCTGCTCTGGGCGTTGAACAGTACATCTGATGAGCAGCACCCTTGCAGCAGTCAGCCGCTGCCAGAAGGGCCTTGAGTCTTCTTGTTCAGCAGTTCATGTTGGCTAGATTGTATGCTGAGCGGCATGTGTAGTTGGGGCACCAGAACATTTATACTGCAGCATTGTTGCGCCGGTTGCTGTGGCCCGAGCCAGCGTGATCCGATGTGTGTTTTCAAGCGTTGCTGTCACAGCAATGCGCACTGCCTTGTTTGCACTGCTGCTTTTGCAGATTTATAGAGTTCTTGAGAGGTGTTTGAGCCAATTACCATTACCATTACCAAAGGTTGCCCACGACCTTGCAGAGTTTTTTCGAGATTTAGCCGGCGGTTTCTTAGCCGTCTTTTAGGCCTAATTTGAGTACACCGCCATCTCTTGGTTTGCAGTATTGCTGCATGCATATGCTGGTTTTGAGCCTTCCCCTGCCAGCTGCATCGGTAGTCCATCTGGTAAGCACGTTTTGTGCTGCAGGGATCATGAGGACTGAGAGGTGTTAGTTTGATTAGGCTGTTGTCATCAGGGCTCAAGTGCATGGTAGTGTGATCTCGCCCTACTAAAGCAGATACAGCTTGGCTTGAATGCCAGCTGTTTGATTGTACGGGAGCAACGTTTGTGCATGCGCGTTTTATAGAGATGTGTTACAGAGATGCGGAGGGGCAGCTGATTGTGGACAGCCGTTTGCAGTTTGGGCATAGGATGGCCCCTGAGGTGGCTGGGCGTTTCTCGGCGGCGCTGCAACGGCGCCTGATGTCCGAGTTTGATGCGTCTGTGACAGCGGTCATGGATGATTTTACAATCATCAGCCCCAAGCAGGACAAGTGCTTGGCGGCGTGGCGTGGCTCCTGCAGCAGGTTGGAAGGTCTTGGCTTCAAACTCAGCCAAGGGCCAGGCAAGACTGAGCCGCCTGCTCATGTCAAAGTGTCATTGGGTTTAGAGATTGATTCTGTCTCGATGACGGTGGGCTTGTGCCCGGTTAAGTTGGCAAAGTTACGTGATGTATGCCAACAGTGTCTGGCGTCTAAGCTTGTGACGCGCAAGCAGCTGGAGAAGCTTCTGGGTTTCTTGATGTGGGTGAGCCGTGTCGTGTATGCAGGCAGAACATTTTGTCATAACCTGCAGGTGACAATGCACCGGCTGCGCAAGACGTCACACCGCGTACGCATGTCAGCATGGCTGCGCTCTGAGCTACTGTGGTGGTTGAATGTGGCGCCGTCGCTGAATGGCAAACATCAAATCTTGCCGGCTATGCCTGTGAAGTGGGCGCAGTTTCAGACGGATGCATCTTTGACAGGTGCAGGCGGTGAGCCATGTGTGGGCATTTGGCTGCAGGGTGCGTACAACTCATTGTCGTGCACGCAGCTCTGCAGTTGCTTTGCTGATGTACCAGAGAAGACTGCGCATATCTCTGTGTGGGAGATGTATGCGGTGGTGGTGTGTGTGCGTTTGTATGGAGATTAAATGGCAGGCCGCTACTGGCGGGTGCGGACGGATAATAGCCAGGTGGTGGCATGGTTCATGAAAGGTGATGCGCCGCCTCACCTAGTGTCTTTGTGGCTGAAGGAGATGGCCACACTGTCCGTGCAGCTCAGGTTCCGTATCGGGGCGAAGCACATCCCTGGTGCTGCCAACTGTATAGCAGACGCGTTGAGTCGATGTGCTTGGAGTGTGGTGCATACGCTACTGCAGCGCTGGGTTGTTTCACAGTCAGAAGATTGGCTGCTGGTACCTGACGCTGCTGCGCCTCATTTGACCTACAGGGGCGGAGTGCTTCCCGCCAGGAGTGGCGGCGACACAGCCGAGGCTGGCACTGCATCAGGAGGCGCTGGGCTATTTGAAGCATGACTTGGCTGATTCCACTCTGGGGCAGTATCAGCAGTCGCTGAAGTATGTGGTGCGCGTGCTGCTGCTGGGTTTGCTGCCGATGCTGTGGGCCCCGCAGGAGCTGGTAGTGTGTTGGGTAGTGGCGTTTTTTTTGCGCGGTCCGCGTCTTACAAGACCATTGTGAACTACTTGAAGGCTTGGACATACTCCCTGGGCGTGCATGGCTGGGATGTGAGTGTGTGGCAAGGTTGGCAGCTGCTGCCAAGGCTGTTGAGGGGGGTCAAGCGTGTGAAAGGCGATGCGGCAAAGCCCAAGCTGCCCATCACCCCGGCCCTGTTACTCAAGTTTGTGCGGGCGCTTCCGCTGGGCGGCCCTGCACTTGCTCTGTGGGCAGCAATACTGGTGGGATTCTTTGGCTTTCTCCGCAAAGGGCATTTGTGTGTGGACGGTGTTGGGCTTGGAGCTGTGTATATGGCAGTGCTGCGGCGCAAAAACTTTGTGTTTGACCATGCGGCTTACTGTGTGCATATCACAGTTACCATGTCAAAGACCAACCAGTTTCGGCGGCGGCAGCAGGTCATCACCATTCAAGGGGTGAAGGGACACGTTTTGGACCCATACGCCTGGTTGCAGAAGCTGTTCACGTTGCATCCTGCAGATGGGGATACACCGGCGTTTGGTCATGTGCAGGGTGGTGTGTATGTGCCCCTGACATACTCTCGTCTGCTGGTGGGTCTGAAGGATTTGATTAAGGCGTGTGGCCTGGACCCCTCTGCATATGGTGGGCACTCGCTGCGGCGAGGCGGCGCCACGTGGGCCTTTCAATGCGGGGTGCATCCGCTGTTCATTCGCATACAAGGTGACTGGCAGTCTGACACGTGGTTGCTGTATGTCGGCATGTCGGCAGCGCAGAAATGTGCTGTCACGCGCATGATGCAGGAGAAGATCGCAAGCCTGCCTGGTGCAGCAATTTGAGTGAGGTGGGGAGTGGGTTGGGAGGTGTGCTGTGTGCTGCTCAGCTGAGAATGCTGAGCTGTCACTGCTCTGGCGGCTGCTGTGTGCGCGGCACACGCGTAGCCTGCCCGCTTCTGGCCCAACCTCACTCATTGCTGGCATGTCTGTTGGTATGTTAAGACAAGAGGGAGATGTTGTAACACACCTAAGGCAATCATGATCTGGTAAGCACGTTTTGTGCTGCAGGGATCATGAGGACTGAGAGGTGTTAGTTTGATTAGGCTGTTGTCATCAGGGCTCAAGTGCATGGTAGTGTGATCTCGCCCTACTAAAGCAGATACAGCTTGGCTTGAATGCCAGCTGTTTGATTGTACGGGAGCAACGTTTGTGCATGCGCGTTTCCCTCCCACCCACCCTTGATACTCCATCGATGGGCTGTCATTTGCCTCTGCGTGACTACATACCACCATGTCAGTACTGTTTGGGATGTGTGCTGTGTGCTGCTCAGCTGAGAATGCTGAGCTGTCACTGCTCTGGCGGCTGCTGTGTGCGCGGCACACGCGTAGCCTGCCCGCTTCTGGCCCAACCTCACTCATTGCTGGCATGTCAGTTGGTATGTTAAGACAAGAGGGAGATGTTGTAACACACCTAAGGCAATCATGATCCTCCAACGAGTCTGAGTTTTGCTTGTTACCGTGGCAGTTGGGTCACGGTAACACACGGTAACAACGGTAACAAACACTCAATTTACTTCAGGGTCTGGGTTGTGATTTTTGTTACTGTAGTGTCTGTTACCGTCATGCTTAGAACATGTTTCATAGCATCTATGACACAACTGCACCTGACAAAAAGGGTCGTGTCTGAGATGCGTGAGATACAATTGGTCAGTAGTAGTACGGTAACAGTGTTGTCTTTCAGAGTTGGCCTTCAGCAATACTCCAACGAGTCTGAGTTTTGCTTGTTACCGTGGCAGTTGGGTCACGGTAACATACGGTAACAACGGTAACAAACACTCAATTTACTTCAAGGTCTGAGTTGTACTTTTTGTTACTGTAGTGTCTGTTGCCGTCATGCAGAGAACATGTTTCATAGCATCTATGACACAACTGCACCTGACAAAAAGGGTCGTGTCTGAGATGCGTGAGATACAATTGGTCAGCAGTGGTAGGGTAACAATGTTTTCTTTCAGAGTTGGCTGTCAGCAATACTCCAACGAGTCTGAGTTTTGCATGTTACCGTGGCAGTTGGGTCACGGTAACACACGGTAACAACGGTAACAAACACTCAATTTACTTCAGGGTATTGGTTGTGATTTTTGTTACTGTAGTGTCTGTTACCGTCATGCTGAGAACATGTTTCATAGCATCTATGACACAACTGCACCTGACAAAAAGGGTCGTGTCTGAGATGCGTGAGATACAATTGGTCAGTAGTGGTGCGGTAACAATATTGTTTTCAGTGTTGGCTGTCAGCAATACTCCAACGAGTCTGAGTTTTGCTTGTTACCGTGGCAGTTGGGTCACGGTAACATACGGTAACAACGGTAACAAACACTCAATTTACTTCAGGGTCTGGGTTGTGATTTTTGTTACTGTAGTGTCTGTTACCGTCATGCTGAGAACATGTTTCATAGCATCTATGACACAACTGCACCTGACAAAAAGGGTCGTGTTTGAGATGCGTGAGATACAATTGGTCAGTAGTAGTACGGTAACAGTGTTGTCTTTCAGAGTTGGCTGTCAGCAATACTCCAACGAGTCTGAGTTTTGCTTGTTACGGTGGCAGTTGGGTCACGGTAACATACGGTAACAACGGTAACAAACACTCAATTTACTTCAGGGTCTGGGTTGTGATTTTTGTTACTGTAGTGTCTGTTACCGTCATGGTGAGAAAATGTTTCATAGCATCTATGACACAACTGCACCTGACAAAAAGGGTCGTGTCTGAGATGCGTGAGATACAATTGGTCAGTAGTAGTACGGTAACAGTGTTGTCTTTCAGAGTTGGCTGTCAGCAATACTCCAACGAGTCTGAGTTTTGCTTGTTACCGTGGCAGTTGGGTCACAGTAACATACGGTAACAACGGTAACAAACACTCAATTTACTTCAGGGTCTGGGTTGTGATTTTTGTTACTGTAGTGTCTGTTACCGTCATGCTGAGAACATGTTTCATAGCATCTATGACACAACTGCACCTGACAAAAAGGGTCGTGTCTGAGATGCGTGAGATACAATTGGTCAGTAGTAGTACGGTAACAGTGTTGTCTTTCAGAGTTGGCTGTCAGCAATACTCCAACGAGTCTGAGTTTTGCTTGTTACCGTGGCAGTTGGGTCACGGTAACATACGGTAACAACGGTAACAAACACTCAATTTACTTCAGGGTCTGGGTTGTGATTTTTGTTACTGTAGTGTCTGTTACCGTCATGCTGAGAACATGTTTCATAGCATCTATGACACAACTGCACCTGACAAAAAGGGTCGTGTCTGAGATGCGTGAGATACAATTGGTCAGTAGTAGTACGGTAACAGTGTTGTCTTTCAGAGTTGGCTGTCAGCAATACTCCAACGAGTCTGAGTTTTGCTTGTTACCGTGGCAGTTGGGTCACAGTAACATACGGTAACAACGGTAACAAACACTCAATTTACTTCAGGGTCTGGGTTGTGATTTTTGTTACTGTAGTGTCTGTTACCGTCATGCTGAGAGCATGTTTCATAGCATCTATGAAACAACTGCACCTGACAAAAAGGGTCGTGTCTGAGATGCGTGAGATACAATTGGTCGGTAGTAGTACGGTAACAGTGTTGTCTTTCAGAGTTGGCTGTCAGCAATACTCCAACGAGTCTGAGTTTTGCTTGTTACCGTGGCAGTTGGGTCACAGTAACATACGGTAACAACGGTAACAAACACTCAATTTACTTCAGGGTCTGGGTTGTACTTGTTGTTACTGTAGTGTCTGTTACCGTCATGCTGAGAACATGTTTCATAGCATCTATGACACAACTGCACCTGACAAAAAGGGTCGTGTCTGAGATGCGTGAGATACAATTGGTCAGCAGTGGTAGGGTAACAGTGTTGTCTTTCAGAGTTGGCTGTCAGCAATACTCCAACGAGTCTGAGTTTTGCTTGTTACCGTGGCAGTTGAGTCACGGTAACATACGGTAACAGCGGTAACAAACACTCAATTTACTTCAGGGTCTATGGTTGTGATTTTTGTTACTGTAGTGTCTGTTACCGTCATGCTGAGAGCATGTTTCATAGCATCTATGACACAACTGCACCTGACAAAAGGGTCGTGTCTGAGATGCGGTGAGATACAGTGGTCGGTAGTGGTGCGGTAACAATATTGTTTTCAGAGTTGGCTGTCAGCAATACTCGAAGTCTGAGTTTTGTAGCGCCGTGGCAGTTGGGTCACAAGTAACATACGGTAACAACGGTAACAAACACTCAATTTACTTCAGGGTCTGGGTTGTGATTTTTTGTTACTGTAGTGTCTGTTATATCATGCTGAGAACATGTTTCTATAGCATCATGACACAACTGCACCTGACAAAAGGGTCGTGTCTGCGGATGCGATGAATACAATTGGTCAGTAGTAGTACGGTAACAGTGTTGTCTTTCAGAGTTGGCTGTCAGCAATACTCCAACGAGTCTGAGTTTTGCTTGTTACCGTAACAGATGGGTCACGGTAACACACGGTAACAGCGGTAACAAACACTCAATTTACTTCAGGGTCTGGGTTGTGATTTTTGTTACTGTAGTGTCTGTTACCGTCATGCTGAGAACATGTTTCATAGCATCTATGACACAACTGCACCTGACAAAAAGGGTCGTGTCTGAGATGCGTGAGATACAATTGGTTAGCAGTGGTAGGGTAACAGTGTTGTCTTTCAGAGTTGGCTGTCAGCAATACTCCAACGAGTCTAAGTTTTGCTTGTTACCATGGCAGTTGGGTCACGGTAACATACAGTAACAACGGTAACAAACACTCAATTTACTTCAGGGTCTGGGTTGTGATTTTTGTTACTTTAGTGTCTGTTACCGTCATGCTGAGAGCATGTTTCATAGCATCTATGACACAACTGCACCTGACAAAAAGGGTCGTGTCTGAGATGCGTGAGATACAATTGGTCAGTAGTAGTACGGTAACAGTGTTGTCTTTCAGAGTTGGCTGTCAGCAATACTCCAACGAGTCTGAGTTTTGCTTGTTACCGTGGCAGTTGGGTCACGGTAACACACGGTAACAACGGTAACAAACACTCAATTTACTTCAGGGTCTGGGTTGTGATTTTTGTTACTGTAGTGTCTGTTACCGTCATGCTTAGAACATGTTTCATAGCATCTATGACACAACTGCACCTGACAAAAAGGGTCGTGTCTGAGATGCGTGAGATACAATTGGTCAGTAGTGGTGCGGTAACAATATTGTTTCAGAGTTGGCTGTCAGCAATACTCCAACGAGTCTGAGTTTTGCTTGTTACCGTGGCAGTTGGGTCACAGTAACATACGGTAACAACGGTAACAAACACTCAATTTACTTCAGGGTCTGGGTTGTGATTTTTGTTACTGTAGTGTCTGTTACCGTCATGCTGAGAACATGTTTCATAGCATCTATGACACAACTGCACCTGACAAAAAGGGTCGTGTCTGAGATGCGTGAGATACAATTGGTTAGCAGTGGTAGGGTAACAGTGTTGTCTTTCAGAGTTGGCTGTCAGCAATACTCCAACGAGTCTGAGTTTTGCTTGTTACCGTGGCAGTTGGGTCACGGTAACATACGGTAACAACGGTAACAAACACTCAATTTACTTCAGGGTCTATGGTTGTGATTTTTGTTACTGTAGTGTCTGTTACCGTCATGCTGAGAGCATGTTTCATAGCATCTATGACACAACTGCACCTGACAAAAAGGGTCGTGTCTGAGATGCGTGAGATACAATTGGTCAGTAGTGGTACGGTAACAGTGTTGTCTTTCAGAGTTGGCTGTCAGCAATACTCCAACGAGTCTGAGTTTTGCTTGTTACCGTGGCAGTTGGGTCACGGTAACACACGGTAACAACGGTAACAAACACTCAATTTACTTCAGGGTCTGGGTTGTGATTTTTGTTACTGTAGTGTCTGTTACCGTCATGCTGAGAACATGTTTCCTAGCATCTATGACACAACTGCACCTGACAAAAAGGGTCGTGTCTGAGATGCGTGAGATACAATTGGTCAGTAGTAGTACGGTAACAGTGTTGTCTTTCAGAGTTGGCTGTCAGCAATACTCCAACGAGTCTGAGTTTTGCTTGTTACCGTGGCAGTTGGGTCACAGTAACATACGGTAACAACGGTAACAAACACTCAATTTACTTCAGGGTCTGGGTTGTGATTTTTGTTACTGTAGTGTCTGTTACCGTCATGCTGAGAACATGTTTCATAGCATCTATGACACAACTGCACCTGACAAAAAGGGTCGTGTCTGAGATGCGTGAGATACAATTGGTCAGTAGTAGTACGGTAACAGTGTTGTCTTTCAGAGTTGGCTGTCAGCAATACTCCAACGAGTCTGAGTTTTGCTTGTTACCGTGGCAGTTGGGTCACGGTAACATACGGTAACAACGGTAACAAACACTCAATTTACTTCAGGGTCTGGGTTGTGATTTTTGTTACTGTAGTGTCTGTTACCGTCATGCTGAGAACATGTTTCATAGCATCTATGACACAACTGCACCTGACAAAAAGGGTCGTGTCTGAGATGCGTGAGATACAATTGGTCAGTAGTGGTGCGGTAACAATATTGTTTCAGAGTTGGCTGTCAGCAATACTCCAACGAGTCTGAGTTTTGCTTGTTACCATGGCAGTTGGGTCACGGTAACATACGGTAACAACGGTAACAAACACTCAATTTACTTCAGGGTCTGGGTTGTGATTTTTGTTACTGTAGTGTCTGTTACCGTCATGCTGAGAACATGTTTCATAGCATCTATGACACAACTGCACCTGACAAAAAGGGTCGTGTCTGAGATGCGTGAGATACAATTGGTTAGCAGTGGTAGGGTAACAGTGTTGTCTTTCAGAGTTGGCTGTCAGCAATACTCCAACGAGTCTGAGTTTTGCTTGTTACCGTGGCAGTTGGGTCACAGTAACATACGGTAACAACGGTAACAAACACTCAATTTACTTCAGGGTCTGGGTTGTGATTTTTGTTACTGTAGTGTCTGTTACCGTCATGCTGAGAACATGTTTCATAGCATCTATGACACAACTGCACCTGACAAAAAGGGTCGTGTCTGAGATGCGTGAGATACAATTGGTCAGTAGTAGTACGGTAACAGTGTTGTCTTTCAGAGTTGGCTGTCAGCAATACTCCAACGAGTCTGAGTTTTGCTTGTTACCGTGGCAGTTGGGTCACAGTAACATACGGTAACAACGGTAACAAACACTCAATTTACTTCAGGGTCTGGGTTGTGATTTTTGTTACTGTAGTGTCTGTTACCGTCATGCTGAGAACATGTTTCATAGCATCTATGACACAACTGCACCTGACAAAAAGGGTCGTGTCTGAGATGCGTGAGATACAATTGGTCAGTAGTAGTACGGTAACAGTGTTGTCTTTCAGAGTTGGCTGTCAGCAATACTCCAACGAGTCTGAGTTTTGCTTGTTACCCTGGCAGTTGGGTCACAGTAACATACAGTAACAACGGTAACAAACACTCAATTTACTTCAGGGTCTGGGTTGTGATTTTTGTTACTGTAGTGTCTGTTACCGTCATGCTGAGAGCATGTTTCATAGCATCTATGACACAACTGCACCTGACAAAAAGGGTCGTGTCTGAGATGCGTGAGATACAATTGGTCAGTAGTAGTACGGTAACAGTGTTGTCTTTCAGAGTTGGCTGTCAGCAATACTCCAACAAGTCTGAGTTTTGCTTGTTACCCTGGCAGTTGGGTCACAGTAACATACAGTAACAACGGTAACAAACACTCAATTTACTTCAGGGTCTGGGTTGTGATTTTTGTTACTGTAGTGTCTGTTACCGTCATGCTGAGAACATGTTTCATAGCATCTATGACACAACTGCACCTGACAAAAAGGGTCGTGTCTGAGATGCGTGAGATACAATTGGTCAGTAGTAGTACGGTAACAGTGTTGTCTTTCAGAGTTGGCTGTCAGCAATACTCCAACGAGTCTGAGTTTTGCTTGTTACCGTGGCAGTTGGGTCACGGTAACATACGGTAACAACGGCAACAAACACTCAATTTACTTCAGGGTCTGGGTTGTGATTTTTGTTACTGTAGTGTCTGTTACCGTCATGCTTAGAACATGTTTCATAGCATCTATGACACAACTGCACCTGACAAAAAGGGTCGTGTCTGAGATGCGTGAGATACAATTGGTCAGTAGTGGTGCGGTAACAATATTGTTTTCAGAGTTGGCTGTCAGCAATACTCCAACGAGTCTGAGTTTTGCTTGTTACCGTGGCAGTTGGGTCACGGTAACATACGGTAACAACGGTAACAAACACTCAATTTACTTCAGGGTCTGGGTTGTGATTTTTGTTACTGTAGTGTCTGTTACCGTCATGCTGAGAACATGTTTCCTAGCATCTATGACACAACTGCACCTGACAAAAAGGGTCGTGTTTGAGATGCGTGAGATACAATTGGTCAGTAGTAGTACGGTAACAGTGTTGTCTTTCAGAGTTGGCTGTCAGCAATACTCCAACGAGTCTGAGTTTTGCTTGTTACCGTGGCAGTTGGGTCACGGTAACACACGGTAACAACGGTAACAAACACTCAATTTACTTCAGGGTCTGGGTTGTGATTTTTGTTACTGTAGTGTCTGTTACCGTCATGCTGAGAGCATGTTTCATAGCATCTATGACACAACTGCACCTGACAAAAAGGGTCGTGTCTGAGATGCGTGAGATACAATTGGTCAGTAGTAGTACGGTAACAGTGTTGTCTTTCAGAGTTGGCTGTCAGCAATACTCCAACGAGTCTGAGTTTTGCTTGTTACCGTGGCAGTTGGGTCACGGTAACATACGGTAACAACGGTAACAAACACTCAATTTACTTCAGGGTCTGGGTTGTACTTTTTGTTACTGTAGTGTCTGTTACCGTCATGCTGAGAACATGTTTCATAGCATCTATGACACAACTGCACCTGACAAAAAGGGTCGTGTCTGAGATGCGTGAGATACAATTGGTCAGCAGTGGTAGGGTAACAGTGTTGTCTTTCAGAGTTGGCTGTCAGCAATACTCCAACGAGTCTGAGTTTTGCTTGTTACCGTGGCAGTTGGGTCACGGTAACATACGGTAACAACGGTAACAAACACTCAATTTACTTCAGGGTCTGGGTTGTGATTTTTGTTACTGTAGTGTCTGTTACCGTCATGCTGAGAACATGTTTCATAGCATCTATGACACAACTGCACCTGACAAAAAGGGTCGTGTCTGAGATGCGTGAGATACAATTGGTCAGTAGTAGTACGGTAACAGTGTTTTCTTTCAGAGTTGGCTGTCAGCAATACTCCAACGAGTCTGAGTTTTGCTTGTTACCGTGGCAGTTGGGTCACGGTAACACACGGTAACAACGGTAACAAACACTCAATTTACTTCAGGGTCTGGGTTGTACTTTTTGTTACTGTAGTGTCTGTTACCGTCATGCTGAGAACATGTTTCATAGCATCTATGACACCACGGCACCTGACAAAAAGGGTCGTGTCTGAGATGCGTGAGATACAATTGGTCAGCAGTGGTAGGGTAACAGTGTTGTCTTTCAGAGTTGGCTGTCAGCAATACTCCAACGAGTCTGAGTTTTGCTTGTTACCGTGGCAGTTGGGTCACGGTAACATACGGTAACAACGGTAACAAACACTCAATTTACTTCAGGGTCTGGGTTGTGATTTTTGTTACTGTAGTGTCTGTTACCGTCATGCTGAGAACATGTTTCCTAGCATCTATGACACAACTGCACCTGACAAAAAGGGTCGTGTTTGAGATGCGTGAGATACAATTGGTCAGTAGTAGTACGGTAACAGTGTTGTCTTTCAGAGTTGGCTGTCAGCAATACTCCAACGAGTCTGAGTTTTGCTTGTTACCGTGGCAGTTGGGTCACGGTAACACACGGTAACAACGGTAACAAACACTCAATTTACTTCAGGGTCTGGGTTGTACTTTTTGTTACTGTAGTGTCTGTTGCCGTCATGCTGAGAACATGTTTCATAGCATCTATGACACAACTGCACCTGACAAAAAGGGTCGTGTCTGAGATGCGTGAGATAAAATTCGTGTCTGAGATGCGTGAGATACAATTGGTCAGCAGTGGTAGGGTAACAGTGTTGTCTTTCAGAGTTGGCTGTCAGCAATACTCCAACGAGTCTGAGTCTTGCTTGTTACCGTGGCAGTTGGGTCACGGTAACAAACAGTAACAACGGTAACAAACACTCAATTAACTTCATGACACAACTGCACCTGCCAAAAAGGGTCGTGTCTGAGATGCGTGAGATACAATTGGTCAGTAGTAGTACGGTAACAGTGTTGTCTTTCAGAGTTGGCTGTCAGCAATACTCCAACGAGTCTGTGTTTTGCTTGTTACCGTGGCAGTTGGGTCACGGTAACATACGGTAACAACGGTAACAAACACTCAATTTACTTCAGGGTCTGGGTTGTGATTTTTGTTACTGTAGTGTCTGTTACCGTCATGCTGAGAACATGTTTCCTAGCATCTATGACACAACTGCACCTGACAAAAAGGGTCGTGTCTGAGATGCGTGAGATACAATTGGTCAGTAGTGGTGCGGTAACAATATTGTTTTCAGAGTTGGCTGTCAGCAATACTCCAACGAGTCTGAGTTTTGCTTGTTACCGTGGCAGTTGGGTCACGGTAACATACGGTAACAACGGTAACAAACACTCAATTTACTTCAGGGTCTGGGTTGTGATTTTTGTTACTGTAGTGTCTGTTGCCGTCATGCTGAGAACATGTTTCATAGCATCTATGACACAACTGCACCTGACAAAAAGGGTCGTGTCTGAGATGCGTGAGATACAATTGGTCAGTAGTGGTGCGGTAACAATATTGTTTTTAGAGTTGGCTGTCAGCAATACTCCAACGAGTCTGAGTTTTGCTTGTTACCATGGCAGTTGGGTCACGGTAACATACGGTAACAACGGTAACAAACACTCAATTTACTTCAGGGTCTGGGTTGTGCTTTCTGTTACTGTAGTGTCTGTTACCGTCATGCTGAGAACATGTTTCCTAGATGCTATGACACCACGGCACCTGACAAAATGGGTCGTGTCTGAGATGCGTGAGATACAATTGGTCAGTAGTGGTACGGTAACAGTATTGTTTTAACAGAGTTGGCTGTCAGCAATACTCCAACGAGTCTGAGTTTTGCTTGTTACCGTGGCAGTTGGGTCACGGTAACACACGGTAACAACGGTAACAAACACTCAATTTACTTCAAGGTCTGGGTTGTACTTTCTGTTACTGTAGTGTCTGTTACTGTCATGCTGAGAACATGTTTCCTAGCATCTATGACACAACTGCACCTGACATAATGGGTCGTGTCTGAGATGCGTGAGATACATGGCCAGTAGTTGTACGGTAACAGTATTGATTTCAGAGTAGGCTGTCAGCAATACTCCAACGAGTCTGAGTTTTGCTTGTTACCGTGGCAGTTGGGTCACGGTAACACACGGTAACAACGGTAACAAACACTCAATTTACTTCAGGGTCTGGGTTGTGCTTTCTGTTACTGTAGTGTCTGTTACCGTCATGCTGAGAACATGTTTCCTAGATGCTATGACACCGCGGCACCCGACAAAATGGGTCGTGTCTGAGATGCGTGAGATACATGGCCAGTAGTAGTACGGTAACAGTATTGTTTTCAGAGTTGGCTGTCAGCAATACTCCAACGAGTCTGAGTTTTGCTTGTTACCGTGACAGTTGGGTCACGGTAACACACAGTAACAACGGTAACAAACACTCAATTTACTTCAGGGTCTGGGCTGTACTTTCTGTTACTGTAGTGTCTGTTACCGTCATGCTGAGAACATGTTTCATAGCATCTTTTTGAGAGAGAGAAGTTACACGTGGATACTTGCACCACAGAAAGTGGTACTCTCAAAATCTATGACACAACTGCACCTAACAAAATGGTTCGTGTCTGAGATGCGTGAGATACATGGCCAGTAGTAGTACGGTAACAGTATTGTTTTCAGAGTTGGCTGTCAGCAATACTCCAACGAGTCTGAGTTTTGCTTGTTACCGTGGCAGTTGGGTCACGGTAACACACGGTAACAACGGTAACAACGGTAACAAACACTCAATTTACTTCAGGGTCTGGGTTGTGCTTTCTGTTACTGTAGTGTCTGTTACCGTCATGCAGAGAATATGTTGCCTAGATGCTATGACACCGCGGCACCCGACAAAATGGGTCGTGTCTGAGATGCGTGAGATACATGGCCAGTAGTAGTACGGTAACAGTATTGTTTTCAGAGTTGGCTGTCAGCAATACTCCAACGAGTCTGAGTTTTGCTTGTTACTGTGACAGTTGGGTCACGGTAACACACAGTAACAACGGTAACAAACACTCAATTTACTTCAGGGTCTGGGTTGTGCTTTCTGTTACTGTAGTGTCTGTTACCGTCATGCTGAGAACATGTTTCATAGCATCTTTTTGAGAGAGAGAAGTTACACGTGGATACTTACACCACAGAAAGTGGTACTCTCAAAATCTATGACACAACTGCACCTGACAAAATGGTTCGTGTCTGAGATGCGTGAGATACATGGCCAGTAGTAGTACGGTAACAGTATTGTTTTCAGAGTTGGCTGTCAGCAATACTCCAACGAGTCTGAGTTTTGCTTGTTACCGTGGCAGTTGGGTCACGGTAACACACGGTAACAACGGTAACAACGGTAACAAACACTCAATTTACTTCAGGGTCTGGGTTGTGCTTTCTGTTACTGTAGTGTCTGTTACCGTCATGCTGAGAACATGTTTCCTAGATGCTATGACACCACGGCACCTGACAAAATGGGTCGTGTCTGAGATGCGTGAGATACAATTGGTCAGTAGTGGTACGGTAACAGTATTGTTTTAACAGAGTTGGCTGTCAGCAATACTCCAACGAGTCTGAGTTTTGCTTGTTACCGTGGCAGTTGGGTCACGGTAACACACGGTAACAACGGTAACAAACACTCAATTTACTTCAGGGTCTGGGTTGTGCTTTCTGTTACCGTAGTGTCTGTTACTGTCATGCTGAGAACATGTTTCCTAGATGCTATGACACCGCGGCACCCGACAAAATGGGTCGTGTCTGAGATGCGTGAGATAAAGGTTGACACAAAAGTAATGGTCAAATTGGGTGTTTTACAGCAAGTCTGCAACAGCAGACATACCAAACATTCATATGTTCTGAAGCAGAGCTAGGACAGCAATGCCATGCATGTCTACTTCAAGATCCTAGCTGCACAGATGAAACTGAGTCAGCCATCATGACCCAGCATAGCACAGAAAATGCCATCACCAGCAGCCTGGAGATAGGCTGAAAATGCCTCTTTTTGCATGCCAAACAAACACAGCAGCTTCAACAGCAGGATGCCTGCCAACTACTCTGAGCAGCCCCATCCTGGAACCTATAAATGATGTGCTTTTGCCCTGCATGCACTGCTGTGCCAGCAACACCCTCAAGCAGCAGATGCCAGCCCAAAAGCAACAGCACAACAAACAGCACAGCCAGCAGCACAGCAAAACCACAGCAGAACACAAGCATCAGCCTCACACACACACCAGGGGCATGCAGCCAGAACTGTCTGCATGCCACTGCAGCAAAAGAGAAGGGCTCTTGGTTTACTGCTGCGGCTGACGGCTGACGGCTAAGGCTAAGGCTAAGGCGCGCGCGTGGTATTTGCCGTATGAGAACAGCAGGAATTGAACGTACGCTCACATGGATCACACGCCACCACGCTACCACTATGCCATTGGGACACCTAGCACAGATTGCACTATCATATGTATTATCGATACAAAACACCGAGCTCATTGAAGTAACACTGAGACTCTGACGGCAAAAACGATGTTGCGCGTACTTTTGTGTCAACCTTTACAATGGTCAGTAGTGGTACGGTAACAGTATTGTTTTCAGAGTAGGCTGTCAGCAATACTCCAACGAGTCTGAGTTTTGCTTGTTACCGTGGCAGTTGGGTCACGGTAACACACGGTAACAACAGTAACAAACACTCAATTTACTTCAGGGTCTGGGTTGTACTTTCTGTTACTGTAGTGTCTGTTACCGTCACGCTGAGAACATGTTTCCTAGATGCTATGACACCACGGCACCCGACAAAATGGGTCGTGTCTGAGATGCGTGAGATACATGGCCAGTAGTAGTATGGTAACAGTATTGTTTTCAGAGTTGGCTGTCAGCAACACTCCAACGAGTCTGAGTTTTGCTTGTTACCGTGACAGTTGGGTCACGGTAACACACGGTAACAACGGTAACAAACACTCAATTTACTTCAGGGTCTGGGTTGTGCTTTCTGTTACTGTAGTGTCTGTTACCGTCATGCTTGGAACATGTTTCATAAATTTTCAGAACTTGCCATACCAGACTGACCACTACGTGTTATCGACCCTGAACGTGTGTTATGCACAAGTTGCAAAGGCAACCCCTGGTGAGATAAATGATGCTTGTGCATTGCTAACCTCGTGGTTTCCAGAGCCTTGTGATATGTGCTGGCTGCTACGCCTGCTCAGTAGAGCTATGGCGCCAGCATTCGATGACACGAGCAAATCTGTGGTCATGTATGTTGACACGCTTGGCCCAGCCCAGCCTGAGGGCAACCGGGGCAAGACAACCTTGTTAAAAACTGTGATTCAGCATCTTTTCGGCCACAGTCTTTCCACAGTGTCTCCTGGTGACTGTTTGACTGTTGGCCAGAGCTCAGCATACCTCAAGCGCAAATCATGTCATGTGCACCCGTTGGCCGTTGAGGCGTTTGATGAGCCAAGTTCTGGTGGCACTTCAACCAAGCAACTTGATGTTGCCACCCTCAAGTACATGACATCGGGCAGCCTGGGATCAAGCAACCTGACGCTTGTATGCTGCAACCCATCTAACTTGCTAGATCTAGGTGCCTTGGCCGTCAGTGACCCAGCCTGTTACAGCAGACTATGCATGCTTCCGGCCCGCGCCATGTTCAACTCCCCACCACTTGGCAATCTGCATACCAGAATAGAGCGATTGTTGCCAGCGCTCTGCAATTTGTTGTTGCAAGAGCATACCGTGTATCTGCATGACGGTTGCTTACCAATCCCAGAAAGCATGAAAGAACACAAGCAACTACTAACTCGGAGCACAACTGCCCAAGTTTTTGCAACGGCTCATGTGCAAATTTTGAGAGAGAGAAGTTACACGTGGATACTTTCACCACAGAAAGTGGTACTCTCCACTACCAGAATCGGATAGGAAATAATCAAACAGTGGTTGTCCAACACAATCACCCATGTGCCAGGAACCACACTCCATTGCTCTGTACTGACTGATCGCTTCATTAGCTGTCACACACAGTTTGCTTTAGCGTTGCAACGTCACTACCACAATAGGGGGGTGGCACCATCCTTGCAGATCCTTGTTGATAGCTTGCTTGACGCTTGCCTGGCTCTAAGTGGCATTGCTAAGCATGATGGGGCGTACCTGAATGTGATGCTACCTGTCTAGTTATTCTAATCCCTCACAAAGCCCTACCTTTAAGCTATTGCCTGCAAATTGACTGACACAGTATGTATTGCTGAGATGATTAGTGTACACTATGCCCATTTAAACCCTGAACCATCGCTCAACCCAATGGCTCTGTGTGTCATTAGCTCTTCCTAGCACAGCAGGCGAATCAACTATATTTTTGCTGAAATCTTTGATCAAATCAATTACCTCATCTCGCTGAGCCTTGGGAAGCGAATACAGCTTATGGCAACAAACATTACTTTGAACTTTTCCAAAGTCTAAAATGCGTAGGGCAAGCTTCTGAAAATCACTTGAAAAACAACACCCAACGTTTGATGCAGACAAGTCTAGATGGAGCACTCCCACTTCCTGAAGCATGCGCATATGCATTGTGTCCAACATACTTTGGACTAGTCTAGCATTCTTGCGCACATAGTTAAGAGGCCTGCCCTCAAGGTTAGCAAGCGTGCATGTACACCTCTCTGCTACGATGACTCCACAATATAATCCCTTGTGTGGTGTTGAATGTTGCAGTTTAGGCAACTCCTGAAAGAGTGCATTTCTTAGCCAATCCAGGTTTAGAAGTAGTCCAGTCGGAAACTTGCAGCGAGACAGTGATTGGCCAGGCCTCTCGCTGTGCATGAAGATCCCACTCCCGAAAAACCGTGGGGCAATGCCGGTCGCAGATAGAGCTTGGTAAGTCGTAATTTCAGCGTTGAACCATGGCAGGCTGGAAAACTCGAAATCCCTAAACCGCCACGGGACTTTGGCCCAATAGAACTCTGTCGATGATGCAAGGTCTGTCTCTGTCGGTAGTGTGCCTCGAAATATTTTAGTGGTGAATTTAATTTCTGATTTTTGTATCTGAGCGTGCACTGGTTGTGGTACAACATGTGGTGGCAATGCGGTGGTTGACTGAGTAGGAATAGTGCAAATGCTTTGGGGTGGCAACAATGTTTCATCTAACAAACTCAAGGCACCGAAATCATGTGTGGCAGGAGGCGCAACACTGCTGCGAGAGTCTGGTGAGGTCCTACCCGTAGTGCCATGATTAGGCAAAATTTGGTCGGGCACAAGTGCAGGAGTAACCACAGGCAGCACATGCTTCTGTTTTAGTACGGCAAGTAGCCAAACCACTTTGACACTTAAGCTTTCGAAATGCAACACAATTCCGTAAGCGCCTGTTTTCTCTACATGTGATAGTTTTTGCGGTTTTTCAAACATGTTTGGCATGTGATTGTTGTTCAGTCAATGCCCATATTTTTTTACTGCAATAAAAGCATACCAAAAGATGCAGGACAACGGTGTTCCAGGATCAAGGCTGCTTCCCGATGGCAGCATGATCATTAGCATAAATACCAACGTGAAGAGACCAAGGGCTGAAGCACATACTGAGAATCAGAAAAAAACAATCAACCAAGGCAAAGCAGCCTAGAAAAGTGCTGAAAACAACAACCAATGCCCTTAGAACAAGAGCCGATGTCAGTTGCTTACAAAGCATAAGCCTACTGCCATGTGATCTGTGGGACAAATATCTTCATAATATGCCCATGCTGTTACCTAACTCATCAACACAAAGAACATACATTAGAAACCTTACACTGTTGCGGCAGATTTGCAAGGGGCAACCGATAGCTGCACTGTTGCTGCCTAAACCCGAGCCGTTAAAACGCAGCCTCATGGAGGCATCACAAACACTGGCGCTCAATAATTGGACCATCAAATGTATGTTGACTGCTCTTCTTAATCTGCTCAGAAGCGTGCTGAGCAAGCGCGCCAAAGCAAAACCAGAGGTTGTAAGTGCTATAAAACAATTGTCTTTTGCTCACAGACAGGCCAAGCGGGCCGCCGTCCGCCTGTCAAAGACGGCAGTGGCTGGTTGTCACATCAGCAATTGTGTGCAACACGTGATTCAATTACGAACCCAACACAAGAAAAGTTATTGTTAGCCTTTCTTACAGCGACTGCACCTCGAATTAAAAATTTGCACAATTGCAGGATTTTCTGTGCCGAACCCACAGAACCGGAGCTGGACGACTACAGTGCAAATATAATCCTTCCGGAAAATGCATCCACCAATCAACGGTGTTTGAAACCGTGTATTGTCTATCACAATAATGTCGGCCCACACACACGGGTCAAACTCCCACATCTTCTGACAGAGTTGATAAAATCATATTTACAACACGAGCCACGCCAATTTCTGTTTGGGTATACAAGACATGCAATGGACGAGCCACAACCATACGCCCCTAGATCCTTTGCCAACTGGTGCTCAATTGCTCTCAAAGACATCACTGGTAACAAAAATGCAACTATTAAGCTTGCAACACAGGCATTTATCACACATTATCTCAATGACAATAACACAAAAGCCAAGCCTTTGGCTGACGCCCTTAACACAACAATATCAAAGCTGAAAAAACAGTGTGTGGTGGTGCGTGACACACCATCAGCATGTGGCTGATGCTTGGAAATTTGTACAGTCAACCATGCAATGCGGTTGATGTACATCAATTGTAACCTGAGTTATGGCCAAGAAACCCATATACCGTATGGCAAACTTAGCGCAACAACAAGCTGCTCCCAAAGCACTGACAGCACTACAAGTGGCCGCTCGCTATCGCCAGTTGACCGACCAGCAGTGCATAAACAAACTGAAAACCCAGATACAGGCACTCTCGGAGACTCATTATGAAAGCGCAATCAATACCTATGTATCGTCACTCAACGGGCTGGCAGCCGGGCTTGCAAACCTCTCCAACAGAGATCAAGCAGCCAGCCTTGGAGAGATCCTCCTAAGACCGTTGCAGGTCAATGCTCCATCACTGATGACCAGAATGTTCCCAGACCATAACAAACGCGAAAAAGTGACCTCAATGTTGTGTACACTGATTCACCGCCAAGTGCCTGAGCTATCCGACACTGAATGCAAAACAGTACTTGATGCGTGGCGGTCAATCACCAAAGAAGCAAAAGCAGCATACAACCAACAGCGCAAATCCAGTAGGGGATACGGTGGCAACCTAAGCTAGCTGCCGTCAATGGATGATGTTCGGTCACTGATCGCCTCCCTGCCTCGGGGGGACAGAAATCGCATGGCACTGATGTTTTACACACAGCTGGCTTGGAAAGAGCCGTACAGGTTCTGCTCACCGATGCTCAACTTTGGTGGCATACGTGTGTACACACCTGCAAACTATGCCCAAGCTCCAACTGAAGAGCAGATGTATGATGAGGCAACCATTTATCTGAAACACATGATTGCTGGAGAGCAAGGAACACCACCACCACAAAACCCTGGTGCGGCGGGCTGGCTACTACTACATCCCAAAAACCAGAACAAGGATACTATCTCATTACTTATGTTTGGCTCAAGAGACCCAGATAATGATAAAAAAGTGCAATTAGATATACAGACATATCACCTGAACAAGCAACTGTCCGATGAGATGAGAATTCACTACTTGCCGCCCAGACGAAACCAAGCATGGTTGTTTACTGATCTCATGCACAAAAACGTTGCTCATAGCCAGCCACTCTTATATAGACAAGGCCGTGAGTCTTTCAACAAATCACTTGACAGGTATCTTGCCACAAGCTGCTTAAACTGCACAGTGAAGGCAGTCAGAGACTCAGCTGTGACCGAGCGCCAAAGGCGAAGGCAGGGTCAGGACCAACAGAGCTATGCTGATGAGTTAAAAATGGGGCAGTCAGAGGAATTGCCTTGAAAATGATGGTTGTGTCACTGCTGAATTACAACAGGGTGCTTGATGGCCTGTGGGTGATATCAACTGTATATATTGTACAATGCGTGTGCTACTGCCAGGGACCCATGCCTCCTGTCAACAGAAACTTTGTTATGATGTGAGCAACTGACCCATGCAGTGCCGGTACTCAATTCAAAGCGTAAGAAAGTCCTACAGTGACAGTTTTGTCAAGACAAAGACAGCAATGCTTTGCTGATGAATTGAAGATTGGCGTTCAGAAGGAACACCTTGCAAAATGGTGACAGTAAATGAGTGACGAACAAACCACGGCAGTGGTGGTGTCCTTGGTGCCTCCCCCCTCCCAGCACATTATCAAGTGTGTAGCATATCTATTATAGCTAGAGGCCCCTAGCCCATGTCAATGACCAGCGTTATGACATGATAACTAACATGCAGTAATGCAAACTCAAGCTATCCCACACAAGCATGCACTTCCTCCACTGCGTGTAGAAGTGACACTCCCCTCACAGCCAGACCACTCAAGAATTATTATGTGAATGCTGCCATAGAGAAGACAATTGTAATTGCAACCTGATGCTTGCAATGCAACCTGCTGCTTGCAACAAAACCCGCTCTTAGATGCTGCATGGTGTGACATATTCCACCCCAATAGACCTAAAGTACTGCTGTAGCTGCAGCGAAGGTGTGAGCAATCCAGATATAATCTTGCAAACCAAAAGTTTCAAACCAGAAGGGCCAGTCTTTCTGACTGTTGAATTAATTACTGCATGGCACGCAGTGAAGAGAGTGCAAAACACCACTTACACACAACCATACATACGCCGTCCACAAGCCACATGAAAGCCATCATGCGCATGGCCAGTCACGAAGCTCCGCCAGCTCAAAATGCTGCTGCTCAAGCTGCAGTGCTTGGAATGCTGCATGCACTGCCTGCAGCCAATGCTGTGCCAAGCCTAGCAAAGAGGTCACTGGGGCCTCTTCCACTAGTGCAAATGCATCACCAGCTAGCCACACATCCTGCTGCAGCGGAGTATATAAGAGCTGAAAGGGCTTAGCAGGATAAGCAGCTGGTTCCAGCACCCGCAGCTGCTGCCAAGGTGGCATGCCCGCAGCTTTGGGCATAATACACACGACCACTCCAGCCTGGCCCAAGGCCTCGGTTGAGGACAGAATCTCAATTGTGACATCCAGCTTTGCTGAAACTTCAGCACACTCTTGCTCTACAATCAAGCGGTGGCTGCTGCTGCTGCTACTGTCATCACTGGGGTTCACGCTGGCTTGGCTGCTGCACACATTGCCAGTGAGGGGGGATGCAGGGAGCTGCCGCCGGAACTTCCGAGGACGGCCATCCTGGCAGCCAACAGTGCCTGACAGGTTCTAGCTAACCCTGCACATTGCATCTGACAGACTCTGCGTGTCACTCGCTGCCACACCAAAGGCCTCACGCACAGCATCTGACAGGCTCCACACATCATCGGCCCCAGCATCAAGTGCACCTGAAGTTGTCACACCATCGCACCAGCTGGCAGCTAGCGCAAAGTCATCAGCAAGCTCCGGGCAGAAGCGAGCCTCATCCTGCACAGCAGCAAACATGAGTCACCATAAGGTGACACTAGCAAAGAGAGTGCAGCCTATCTTTGAGTGTGAGTTAGGTGCACGGTGTACGGTCCCTACAACAGTGTGAGGCTCAAAACACCGCCTAACATGCAAGTATGCCACGGCAGCCTGGTTACACACATCCATTCCCTTCCATTACACAGAGGGCCTCAAGGCGCCAGTGGCACTGAAAAGTATGCTGGTGTGGCATTCACTTCTTCACCATCTGACACCACGTGCCTAGCACATGTACTGCTGCCAACAGGCTTGGTGAGGGCTTCTGCAACAGAACCCAGCCCCTGATTGAACCTGCATATGCCGTGCTGACGATCAGCAACATAGCCACTTACCAGCTGTTTTTGCCACATGCCCCTGCGCAGTCCTGTCAGGGCCTGAAGCTGCTGCCGGCCCCCCCTCATGGATGCCTTCAGAGACTGCATGGCAGCAGCACTGGAGCTAGTGAAACCTGAGTCAGGTCCACTGGCCGCTTGTAAGGTGAAGGGGGACATAAATGCCTGCACAGTAAAGAGGTGAATGTGGCAGAAAAGCAGCAGTGCTCAATTGTTGGGTGCATGAATGCGTGATTGACTTGCAGCCAACAGCATGCATGATCAGGTGATTGCCAGCAACGTGTGTGTCAGTAATGAGTGAAACAGGACAGTGATCCCAGTCCATGCACCGCTTATTTGTTGAGAAGGCAGACAAGCTGAAGCTGGCACATGCCACTACATGATAGCCACCAATAGGGCTGGGCAAAGTACCTTGCGTATTGTGAAGGTGTCATACACGCCTATCCTAACCATCCTATATGACAGTGAAACTCCTCACCTTGGGGGGAAACTTGGCGCTGTCGTCCACCAGCTCCAGCTCAGTCTCATCTGGCAGCGCCATCTGCAATAACAACATGCAAAAATGGTGCGTGTTGTCATCAATGCAATAAACAGGCAACAACACAGCTGATTGCTACACCAAACATCCTCCCCCCCCACACACTGTCTGCTGTTGACAGGACAACTGAACCTGACACAAACATCCACACAACTGGCACAACTAACCGATACCAATGCTTACCTCAACCTCAGCGTGGTCGCCAACCTCAATCTGTTGTGGCAGCACAGCCTGCAAGGCAACACAAGTGCATGTCAATCATGAAAGTGTCAGGCATGAGTGGAGCAGAATGATTAACCAAGGGTGTGGCCCTGCACCACCAATCATCTGCTGACAGGCAAAGGGGCTGTCACAAGCCATGATGTGGTTTTGTACATACCCCAAATCCCACCTGATGCTCAGCGTTGTCGTCCACCAGCTGCATCTCAGTCACACCTGGCAGCTCCACCTGCAACAACATCATGCAAGTAGTTGTCATCACGGTAACAAAGAGGCGACACCGCAGCTGACTGCTATACCAGTCACCCCCTCCCATCCCCGCCCCCAACCCTCATTGTCAGCACAGGACAACTGAAGATGACACAAACACTCACACAACTGGCACAACTAACCACTGCCAATGCTCACCTGAACCTCAGCATGGTCGCCAACTAGCTACTGCTCAATCTGTTGTGGCAGCACAGCCTGCAAGCCAACACAAGTGCATGTCAATCAGGAAAGTAAAGTGTCAGGCATGAGTGGAGCAGAATGAACCCGGAGGGTGTGGCCCTGCCGTCCCC